>LOJH01000284.1:57482-69011 GCA_001685095.1 Ellobius talpinus | reverse complement strand
AAAAAAAAAGTGAAAGAAATAGTTTGGCTCTGAAACCAGAGCCAAATGCACCCCTGATCAACTAATCAGAAGACCAACCAATCCCTGAGCAGAGATCTAGCCAATCTGAGGTCAAGGGACTGAAATCTGACCAATTCCCACCCTGAAAAATCTTCTCCCTGGAAAACTCCTCCCCTGAGAAGCCCTACATAAGCCCTGCACCTGTTCAGTTTGCTGCTGCTCTCTTCCACCCTGGCAGAGGCAGCCACTCTCCTGGATTCTTCCCTTCCAATAAATCTCTTGAATGAGGTTTGGGTGAAGACTTTCTTTCGTTGGAGCAGAATGGAGCGGGACTGTAACACTTTCTCTGGGGAAGCCTTCCCCTAACAGAGCAGAGTTGTTTTTGGAGCCTAGCTATAACACCTTTGCTGGGGTGCCCTCTCCTGCTGGAGCAGAGCTGTTACATTGGAGAAGCCCTTCCTTAGAGCAGGCCTGTAAGCTACTATGCTTACTGTGACATGTGCTATTCCCTGGCTCCCAACTGCCAGAAAACTCTTCCACCTGAGCTGTAACACTCAGTATTCCCTGGCCCCCAATTGCCAGGATAGTTTTCCATCCAAGCTGTAGCACTTAGTACTCCTTCGCTCCCAAATGCCATGATCCCATTCCATCTGAATCACAATGCTTACAACTGCCACCTGTTCTAAAATATATAATGCATTTGTGGATGTATGTGGATAGTTATACTGTATTAGGCATAATTATGACCCGGTCGTTTTCATTTGGAAATTAAGCATGGCATAAGGAGATGTGATTGCGTGTCAAGTTGACAAGGGGTGAACTTGTGATGGCTATTCTTGGTTATCAACATTATTACACCTGGAATTAACTAAAAACCCAAGTCACTGGGCACACCTGTGAGGGATTTTAGTTAACTCGATCATTTAGTTAACTGTTCCTTGCCTGTCTCCTCTGGCTCTCCCTTCAATGTCATTAGATTCCAACACAGACTAAAGGCCAGCTGAGACATTCAGTCTCATAGTCTGAACAACTACTAGGAACTTTCCACTAAGAGACAGCCATCGTTGGACTAGCTAGACCACAGCTGGTAAGCCACTCTAATCAAACCAATATATATGTATACATATATACACACACATCCACACATATATTCTACCATTTCTGTTCCTCTAGAAAATCCCAACTAACACAGTACCCAACAGTTGTCTAATTGGATAAAAGGCCTGATTAACAGGAGGGAAATTATGCCTGGTACAGGAAACATAGCCAACAACATGTGGCTAGTGAAGCCATGGGTATCAGAGGAGAATCTACAATTGCCATTTTACTAAACTACCATAATCCCTAACTGCATTATAAATACTTAACCTTACACCCACAGATAAGTGTATACCTCACCCCTTTTCAAAAACCCTCTTTGCAGCAGCAGGAGACCATTGCAGAGAACACTGGCCATGGGTGCCCAGCCACAGCCGATATGCCAACAACACAGTTCTTGCACTTAAATGCTCAGCCATGAGATGGTGCCTTCTCCTAAATCTCAACATGGTTTCTTAAACAAGACCTGAACATTTCCAATAACAACTGACATCCCACACTTATGCGGAAAATCTCACCCCCACCCCTAGATGAAGATCTATGAGCAATTAACAACTGCACTCCAGACAGAAGCAATGGGAGAATTAGTCTTCCCCAGGGATGAGCCCTGACTGACTATCCAAATACTGAGTGGTCAGCCCTAGCAACTTAAACATGCAGGCAACATTGAATTAACTAACAAGTTGCATTTATTTATACATTCATTCTTTTATATGTATGAGCGCTAATAACGGCTAAAGAATAAAAAGCCAGGGAGTTGGAGAGATGGCTCAGCAAGTAATAGCACTGACTGCTCTTCCAGAGGACTTGGGTTCAATTCTCAGCACCCACATGGCAGCTAACAACTGACTCTACACCAAGATCTGACACTCTCACACAGACATACATGGAAGCAAAATACTAATGCAAATGAAATATAAGTAAATAAATTATTTTTTAAAAGAAAGAATGGAAAGCCCTGGTTTTTAGAAGCAAAGACGTGGTCAGACATGGAAGAGGTAAATGAGGGTGGGGAGAAATGATGTTATTATATTTTAAGAGTTGTATGAAATTCCCAAATAAACAAAAACATTAATAAAAAAATATGTGTATGCTTGTATATGAAACTGTGTGCACAAGTCCGAGGTTTCAGATGCCCAGAGCTGGAGTTACAGGTGGTTGTGAGCTGCCGGTCTTCTGGACGAGCAGGAAGCAACTTAACATCTCTCTAGCCCCTTCCTAGCTTTATATTTTAATTTACTGTTGCTGATCCCTGGAAGATTTTATATGGTTCACATTTAAAAAACATCAGTTGCTATGTGGTATGTTACATAGGTGCTTCATCTAATTTTGTTTTTGTTGCAGTGCTGAAGACTGAACTTACCACTTCTGGCACATTAGGCAAGGTACAGAGCTACCTCCTTAGTCATTCCATATTTTATTCTCATTCCCTAAAGCAAATCTGCTGCAGATGGTAATCACACCTATTTTGGGTTGTGTAAATTGAGTCTCTGCAAGGTTCTTTACCTAAGGGCTCTTTAAATTAAAGAGCCAGGATTCAGTTCCAGGTCTTCTATTCCAAAGTCCAATCCAGTTTCTCAAATTGGTACAAACTGACCTTACTGCTTGGGGGCTATTTCCAGTTTTCATAAAAATATTCTCAAGATCATCCAGGAAGGAAAAAAGTATGGTTTGACAGAGTACAGAGTAAGCAATGTGACTAACATGTGCATTTACATGAAATTATGCCTATAATGTCTAAAGTTCACCAGTTCCCTGGGAGTCCCACCAAAAAGGTCCCTGGATCCCAAGTTATGAATCTCAGCCAGTGGAGATAGGCAGATGTTTGACAGGTTATGTCCAAGCGCAGTATTCAAGCAACTGTTCAAAACTGGTCAGAGTTGTGTTGCATCTGTGTTACTAGTGCACAAAGCCCATGCTGGACACTCTGTGTTCAGGAATCTTCGGATTAGTCTCAGTAAAATCTACCTTTCATTTTTCCTGTAATTAACTCTCCTCCTGGAAAGTACATTATCGGTGAAACCAATACCTGAGGGGGGCTGGTAGAATTCGCCTAATCCAACTGGGTCTCTGTTGTGTAAAAGTTGGATTTGTTGAGGATTAAATGTCTGGATAGGGGTTAAGCTATTAAAAACAATGGTTGCTCTAGAAGACGACCCAGGTTTGGTTCGCAGCACGCGCATGGTATTTGACAACTGTCTGCAACTCTTGTTCTACGTGATCCAGCGCCCTCTTATGGCCTCAATAGGCATCAGACACGCACATGAAGCAGACATAAGAGCAGGCAAAGCAGCCACACACTTTTTAAAGTTAGCACAAGGGACCAACACATCTGGGTTAAAACACTGGTCTGGGTTTCTAGAACATCGTCCTGCTAAATCTGAGGCTCCAAAACCTGGCGTCATCGGCTTCCACGCCTGTGTGAAGTCTCTAATGTGCACGATGGAAGCGAGATGTCTGTCAGAAGAGATCTTCCTCTGGAAGCAGCGAGGAGATGCAAAGCCAGTCACAGCACAACGCCGTCTGGGACCCCGACTAGAGAACTCACTCGAAAACGCCCGTGCAGCGGCCTGAGAAACGTCGGACAGCACGCAGCCCCAGCGCCCGCCGAGTCTACGCAAGCGCGGCCCACACCTGACGTGCGCGCCAACGGGCCGCGCAGCCGCAGTGGAGGCCTCGTGCGCCGAGGGTGGGGCGTGGACTAGGCGGAGTTAGCCCCCAGGCGCTCTGACGCAATGGCCTGCGGCGGAAGGGTGCGGACGCGCATGCGCGACCGGAGCTCGGTCCATTGGGAGGTCTGGGCTGCGCATGCGTGCTGAGAGGCCCGGTGGCGGCGGCGGCGGAGGCAACTGTGAGGGGGTTCCCGGAAGATGGTGCTGATTAAGGAATTGTGAGTGGGTCGGTGGGATAGAGTGAGGCTCCGGGACGCGAGCTGAGGAGGGTCGGTTGGCTCAGTGTGGGGGGCACTCCCGGGACGCTGTTAACCCCTTACTGGAGCCCCGAGGCCCTGTGCGGAGACGCCGCCCTCCGTAGTCCGCGCCTGGCTCAACGGCGCGGGCGGAGCTCCCGTGGGAGCCGGGAGTGCCGGGAGAGGGGTCGCCCGGAAGTTTATGCCAGAACGCCGGCAGACTCAGTGGACCCCTAGCACATCTCCCTGCCATCGATCTCTGGCCCCGAACCTCTAAGATGAGGCGACACTTGGCCCCACCTGCTTCACCGGGCTAGATGCGGCGTTAAACACATGGTGTGGCAAACGAAGATATCCCCAGGTGCATCGGACTGGTCCCATGATTTTGTTGAAAAGTTGTGGCTTCCCCCTTCTTAGAGCCGTGAACATTACAGGAAACTGGTGGCAGGGAATGTTCAGCTGTCACCTGAATCAGTGTTCCTTGTGCAATTAGGGATTTCAGTATGACCCATTTTGTTGTTGTTCTTCTCCCACCACCACTTTCATTTCTAATTCTTTCTTTAAAAGGCCCTAATTTAGCTGTGTAGGCAGCTTATCTGTATTAATGTCAACTTTGTTTAAACAAACAAAAAAATCACTAACACAGTGCCTCTACTTAACACTGCCCAGATTCTATTTTCTGCTCATCTACATTTTCTCTTGCCCATCCCAGCATCACAAGATCCCCTTATTATTCCTTTGTTGCTCTGCACATAGGCTTAACTCAGGACCAGTCTGTTTTCTTTTCTCCTTTTTCCTCAAATTAGTAGCTCACCACCTCGGGTAGTTTATGTTGTTTGTCTTCGTGTTCTCACTACGGTGCACACTATACTCACTCTGATACCCAGCTCTTAGAAAGTCTTTAAGATGGTTAGCAAACATTTGGTGGATTTTTTTAAGATTTATCTTTATGTGCATGAATGTTTGCCTGCATGTGTGCATGAGCACCACATCGTGCGGTGCTCTTGAAGGGAAGAAGAGGGCATTGAGGAGGGTAATGAGCCACCATGTGGGTGCTGGAAACCAAACTCAGATCCTCTGAAAGAGCAGCAAGGCCTCTTAGCCACTGAACCATTTCTCCAGCGCCTCAGCAAACATTTGTTCATGAATTGATGACAGATTACATTTGCGCGTGCGCAGAGTGTGTACCGACAGGAGCCACAGTATGCTTTCGAAGGTCAGAGAATGACTTGAAGGAGTCAGTTCTCTGCCCCCATTAGGGTCCTGTGGCTGGAACTCAGGTTATATGGAGTTAAGTGCATTTGCCTGCTGAACCATATCTGGCCTGAACAATCACTAAGTGACAGGGAACCTGAAAAAGGCTTACTTTAACATTCTGCATGGAACAAAGATTTGCATTTAAAGCATATTCATAGTACTGAACTTTGAGCTTGTATGAAAACTTTCTTCCAAGTGCTTTTAACAATGTATATTGCAAGCATCACCTCATTTATTATTCTAGTGGCAGATATTAAGACAGGAGACAGACAGGACAGTGTGTGTCAGTTGTAGACGCACAACTGAGTATGGATGCCCGTGGAGGCCAGATACATTGGCTCCAGTTGGAACTGGACCTACAGGTGGTTGTGAGTTTTCTAATGTAGATGCTGGGAAATGAACTCAGATCCTCTGCAAGAGCAATACCTCTGAGCCTTTTCTCCAGCCCTGTCTTTTGCAGACTTTTACTTTGTGAACATTTAAATGCACTGAGTTAATAAATGCCGATATTTATCTAACATCTGATTATTTTTCTGAAAGCATCGTATGTTAAAGTTTTTGATGCTTAGTCTTCATGGTGGTCTCCCCTAGTTTTTTTTTCCTCCATCTAGGCTTTTAAGATAAAGACTGTTTCCTGTTAATGTGTTCTATGTTCAGCACAGTGTAAGTACTCAGTGCCATTAAATGAAGTGAATTTTCTGTAGTCAACTCCATTCAGTTGGTTTTTGAACACAGACAATGAGTAAGTAGGTGGTTCCTATGTGGAGATGTTGGTAAGGTAAAATACTATCATAGACGTTTGTCATCTTAAAACATCTATTTTTTAAATAAGAATCAAAGAATTAAAAATAGCTTCCAGGGCCAGGTTTGGTAATGCATGCCTTTAATACCAGCACCGAGAGAGATGATCTTTGTGAGTTCCAGGGCAGCCAGGGCTTCATAGTAAGACTGTTCTCAAACAAGACAAGACAGGAGACAACTCTCAGGGTAGATTGGTCCCTGAAGTTATCGAGCAATAGACGAAGTTGCCATTAGTGTAAAGTCTTGGTTTTAAAGTGTTTGTTGCCGGTTCTGTTTGGAAAAACACTTTGATGAGGATCTTTAGAGAAGTTTGTGAATTTGATTTATCATTCTAAATGTCATAGCCACTTTTGTTTCATGAAAGAGATTTCTCTCAGAGTATTGTTAAACATAAATGGGCATCTGCTCGTAAGTGTTAAAATTACCCAGCTGTGATTCTTTGGTTTTGTAAAACTTTGGTGAAGACTTCCTTTCTTCCATCTCTTCCTTTCTACAGGCCTACATCTTTGTTCAGTCCTTTAATATTAATAATAATTCTTAAAAAGCTCCTCAGAAGACTTCTTTGCTTTGTTCTTCATGTTCCCAGCCACCTACAGATGGTGTTTTGAGATCGGCCATAGCTATGTCACTCTTGGGAAAATCCTCCAGCATTTCTATTGCTTCATTAATGAACTTAATAAATTCTTTATCCTATGTTACAGGCCCTGGAAAAGGTATCTCAACCTCTCTTTCTCGCTTGCCTTTCTCTAGTTTATGTCCTGTGGAATGAGGCAGCAAGTTATTGTGCACTGTAGGGGCAGAGGGTTTATGGAAGGACTTAACAGCATGTTTGTTTCCCATGAGAAATAGAAGTTTGGGGCTTTTCTGAGTGTTGGGTGTCCATGGTTTTTAGATCACTGTTACACAGGGTGACAGTGACCTGTACTAGGGGGAGGAAATAACAGTAAACCTGTCTTGTAGAAATAAGGGATTTCCTTGTTAAAAGTCTGGAGGTAAAAACTGAGGTTCTGATAAAACACAACGTAGTTGTAGACTTTGAGTCGTTGTCTTGTACTGCGTTGCAGTAAATGGAACTCTAGAGATAGCCTTTGTGATGTTCACTAGCCCCAATAGGACAGTATCAAACACAGATCCACCTTCCACTGGCCCTGCCTTGACAGGGGTATAGGATTTGTAAGGTGTGAGGCTGTCTCCTTTACAGGCATTTCTGCTTGTTCTGAAGCCCTTCACTTTTGTCTCAGTAAACTTGAGTAATTAGGTTATGGAGGGACTTTTCTGGAAACAGTCATTTGTGGACTTCAAGGCATGTTTGTATTCTGAGAGAAATATCAAAAATAAAATATCCATAGGGTTAGAGAGAGCTCTGTGGCTAAGAGCACTGACTGCTGTCACAGAAGACCCATGTTGAGTGGCTTCTGACCTCCTGTACCTGCAGTGCCATCTGCTGGTTTTTGTGGGTGCTCTCTCATACACATAAAAATAAACCTTTAAAAATGTCCATGTGTACCAGAGATAGCACGTGTGTGGTGAGTGAGAGTGACCTGACTAGAGAGCCTGCAGATGAACCTTGCTCATGCTTGCTCACCCTGCACAAGAATCAAACCTCTGCGTCTCAGATCCTGTGGGAGTGAAGCGGGTAGCCCTCCATGTTCAACAATGGCAGTCTTAGACTTGTAGTTGAGACCCTTAGGGTCCTAGGCTTGCAAACACCCTCTCCCATAAATGGCATTCTTGTCCACTGTGTCACTAAATTTAAAATTCCAAGCCAGGCAGTGGTGGCAAACGCCTTTAATCCTATCACTGAGGAGGCAGAGGCAGGTGGATCTCTGTCTGCATTTGAGGCCAGCGTGGGCTTCAGAGTAAGTTCTAGGACAGCAGGGATACATAGAGAAAGCCCATCTCAAAAAAAATTACTGAGGTTACATTGAGTCTAGAGATGTGTGTTTTAAAACCATATCAATATGTAATGTATATTCTTTTTCTTTTTAGTCGTGTGGTTTTGCCGTGTTCTGTTCAAGAGGTAAGTTGTTTTGGTTCTGCACATCCCATTGGTGTGGTTTACTGCTCTGATAGTCTATGCTGCTCTTGTAATACATTTGCTTTTGCCTTCTCTTTTGGTGCAGTCCTGGCGTCTGGACCCAGGGCCTCAGACATGCTAGGCAAGCAGTCTACCAATGAGTTATATTCTCTGCCTTCATTTTCTTTCCCTTTCCAGTTTTTGTGACAAAATGAGTCATATTACAAATAATTGTAAATAAATTTCTGTTATATTGTCTCATTTGGAAGAATCAGTAGAAAATAGTTTAACCAATGTAGGAATTCTTTCAACGCTATCCCAGAAAAATGAGGTTCCTGTCTCAATTTAAGTATTTCCTATGTGAGAGAGCTTGCTGCTGAGAGAAGAGGTGGCCTCCTTTACTGCTAGACATTTGTCTTTCCGCGGAACTTGCTTTTCTGTAACACATGTGAGTTGAGCCTTCTCCTGTGGTAACACTTGAGCTTTTCTGGTGGTACCTCTGCCTGCCAACCTTGCCACCCCCAAGACCTCTGTTCTACTTTAACAGGTTAAAGTTAAACATTCCCAGTGTATCCATTTATACTAATTTGTGACCTTATGACTTCACACAGCTGGCTTCACTGCTACATGCACCGTAGTTGTTGCTCTGCATTAAAAAGGTATTCTAGATGTGATCTTGCCATCAGCTGACATCGGGATTATGGTCTTGGGCATTAGCGGAAAACCCACATCCTGCAGTACAGGTGTCTGAGGAATTGGCAGGTGTAGTCTAGCTCAACCCCCAGGGCGTTCATATTAGTTCCTCAGCTGACAGTAGACCTAAAGCAGAGAGTTGCATGTCAGACAGAGCAGACCGATAAGCTATAAGAAGTGACAGGTAACAGAAGGACAAGCAAAAGCAGAACTGAGAAAAGAAGCAGTTTTTGTGTGGTCTTGAGTACAGCTGTGTGGTGACTGAATAGGGCTGGAGTTTCATCACATCACAAACCTGCTCTTTGTACAATTGATTAATTGAACTCAGAGGTGGAACTTGACATTTATTTTGTAGGGTTTATTGGGGCTGGGGGGTAGCTGATTGAAACAACTTATTGAAATCTGGAGTCTTGATATTGTCGCCTCAGATTTTTTTCAGCTTTTTGCTATACTCAGATTTAACAAGCATGCCCGCCTTCCCTGAGTCTGAGTTATTCTTTTTTGGATTTTCGAGACAGGGTTTCACTGTGTAGCCCTGCCTGTCCTAGAGCTCACTATGTCTCCTCAGTGTTGGGATTAAAGGTGTGGGCCACCATACCTGACCCTGCGTTATTTTTCAAACAACACCAATGAGAAAACCCAGTAACATGCTTTAAGTTACCAATTCATTAGTCTTTTGGGGATTCCAGTCATTTTGTTTCTTCATGGATTTTTGTTAGACCAAATTGTCCTCTGTTTTAAAGACATTTTAATCTTGTTTTGAAATCTGACGTATTGAAAGTAGGTTGTGAAGAACTTAAGAATTACGACATTGGCATTAGACTAACCCAGGCAACATGTCAGAAAAAAGGGAACAGCTTCCCCTGCAGTCCATATTCTTTTGTTGGTTGTTATTGGTTTTTTGAGACAAGGTTTCTCTATGTAGCAGCCCTGGCTGTCCTGGAACTCTGTGAGCCAGCCTGGCCCCAAACTCACGGAGATCTACCTACCTCTGCTTACTGAGTGATGGTACTAAAGGTGTGGCCCACCATGCCCAGCTCAGTCCAGACAGAGTCTAAAGTAGATACTTGGGAGCACTGAGAAATTTCTTTAGTTCCAGCCTTTCAGACCCTTCCAAATCAAATCGAGTAATGCTGTGTGGGGGTAGGGCTATTAAGCTAGCCAGCACAAAATTGCATCCCTTGTGAGCATCAGATGAGAGTATTTCCTGAACTTTAATGATCCTTTTATTCTCTCAAGTATAATTTTAGCTTTGAATTATGAGTTCTAGAGATAAAATTTTGTGCTTTACTTTGAAAATAAGCTTATAAAGGAGAAAAATACTGCTTTAAGCTGTCTTAATCAAATTGGAAGAGATTGGCAGTAGTCCCATGGTTTAGTCCCTGGAACAAGTGAGCGCATAGTAGCCTCGGTTTTGCCCCTTATGGTGACTGTTAATGCACAGTTCAATACTGCTGACTCATGGGAACTGCCCTACCACTGAGATCCCTGGTTCACTATGAAATAGGAATGACTGAGCACTGACCAGCCTTTCATGCTAATGCTTACATGCTTATATTTCTAGAATGTTTGTGTTTATTGGAGAATTTTGTTGAAAAGTTCTGACCTGGGATACCCAATACTGTCATTTCAGCGGAGCAAGGGCCAAATTGGCACATGTGTCTTTGATCATAGAAGAGACCCAGAGCTGTGCTAAAAGGTCTTGAGGCTTTTACTACTGCACAACATACTCTTCATTACTGAGAATGGAGAGCTAGTTTTGCTCAGCCTTAAGGTTACACGTCTAAGATGTAAGAAACGTAAAAATGTTTCACAGGGTACAGATTCATGGTTCAAAAGTTGAACTAAGTGCTGACATTCTCTTGATACATAATGTTATATAAGTGAAATATTAGTAAGTTTTGGTTGTGAACCATGGAAATATGTGATCATCCGACATAGTCATTTGAGTTCTGTTTTCATGTAGAACACGTGCTGAATGGTTTGGACTTTATCATCTTTATTAAAGTTTTAACATAGGAAAGTTCTGCAGTTTTTATTGACTTAAAACTCTGCTCTTTGGAATTTCAGTATCAGGTTGGACAGCTTTACTCTGTTGCAGAAGCGAGTAAGAATGAAACTGGCGGTGGAGAAGGAATTGAAGTCTTGAAGAATGAACCTTATGAGAAGGATGGAGAGAAGGGACAGTACACACACAAAATTTACCACCTGAAGAGGCAAGTGGGGTTTTCACCTGTGACCTGCAGTACCTACCTGGCAACCTCCTTATGAGTAGGCCTGCTGAGCTATAATATGTGGTGACGGTGTGTTGTGCTTCAATTGATTGTGGACCCCCTTATGTTTATACTAAATTATAAAAGAGATACATCTGTCTAGAACAAAAGTTCAAACAGTAGGGCGGACTGTAAAATTAAACCTTCATCCTCAACCTGGAGAGAGAAGATTACTGGTCAAGAGCACTGGCTGCTCTTGTAGAGGACCTGGGTTTGGTTCCCAGATCTCACATGATGACTCACAGCCGTCCACTGCTCTAGCTCCAAGAGATCCAGCACCATGGGTACCAGGCACACATGTAGTACACATACAGGCAAACCACTCATATACATAAAGTAAAAATATGTAATTCATCCTCACTCCTTGCCATCAGTATTCTTTTTTTTTAAATATTTATTTATTTATTGTGTATACAATATTCTGTCTTTGTGTATGCCTGAAGGCCGGAAGAGGGCACCAGACCCCATTACAGATGGTTGTG
>LOJH01000284.1:42604-52738 GCA_001685095.1 Ellobius talpinus | reverse complement strand
GGCATACATGGAGGCAGAATGATGTATACATAATAAATAAATCTTAAAAAAAAATGAAAAATGTCCACTAATGAAGATTTCTTAAAATCTGAATTTAAATTATATTTTGTTTATTCCAGGTACACATTTCCCCAGGTCTAGTCATTACTAGTCATGAAGAGAAGCTTACCCATGAATGTTCTTATGCTAAGTGCAAACCTATAGTGAGTTTGGAGCAGCTAGCTCAGAAATGGAAATTTCATAACAGATTTTAAAAAGGAACTTAAGTGGTAGAAGCAGTCTTCTGGAACTATGATAGGAGACAGTCGAGGTTAGGATGGAAAAATATTAGAAGTGGGCATGTTGGGTCTTAGTGCTTGTTGAGCAAAAATAAGGATCAGAGTTCAAATCCCCAGCACTCACAGAAAATCTGGATGTGACTGTACACCTGGAACCCCAGCTCTGTGGTGGACAGAGATGGGAGGATTACAGGAGCTTGCTGGCATTCAGTATAGCTCCAAGTTTGGTGGGAGACTTTTTCAAAGGAATAAAGTGGGAAGTCATAGGACAGGGTACTTAGCATCCTCTGGCCTTCTTGAGTATGCACACTGGGAGGTAAGGTTTTATACTGGTTTATAGGTATTAAAGTTTTTCCACTGTTGGGCCTTGTAGAATAAACTGTTTCTGATGTAATCTCTAGGGAGTTTGACCAGCCTTTTTCTAAGTTGACTGGCTGAACAATTGACAGGTTATTTGCTGTAATCTGAGATGAAGTGTATTCTAATTACATGTAGGTATTACATTATGCTCTGTTGGACCTCACATTGCATAAGGACTGTCGGTTCTACTTCTTAGCTGTGTGAGGTTTACACTTGATGTTCGTTGTGTGTGTGCAGTATATGTGTAGATGAACTTGTATATGCATGCTCACATGCTCCTGAGTGTGCATTGTGTGTAGAGGCCTCAAGGCAGCAATGAGATGTGTGTGCATGTGTGCCATGGCACACATGGGGAGGTTAGAGGACAACTGGGAATCAGCTTTCTCCCTAAGGATTGAACTCAGGTCATCAGGCTTGGTGACAAGTACCTTTACCCACTGAGATGTCTTACCAGCCCCTACCCTGTCTTCTGAGGCATGCAGCAGGAGCTTGCCCACTAGGTTATGCTGTCTGACCAGCAAGCCTCAGGAATCCTCCATTCTCTAGCTTCTCAGAGCTGAGATTACAAGCTTGTGCTTAACTTTTTACATAGGTTCTAGGGATGGAGCTTGGGTCTCATACTTCTCCCCAACCTGCCTTTGACTTTAAGACAACATTCTTTTTAGTTATCCTGACTTGATATTTGTGAACTTGGTGTGAGTTAGCCTACAATTTGAAAAGAATAAATGCTCAGAGAATGCTTCATTCCTTGTTATCTTTGAAGGGCATGAAAGCACATGGAAAATTCTTTATGTCTGCCCTAGGATTGTTGCTTGCCCTACCATTCAAACTATATATATATATTTTTTTCCTTTGATGTAATTTGTCTGAATAGTGAAACTCCCCAGCTAGGTACTCCACCCGTGTCGTGTCCTTTGGGCCTGTCATTTTGGGTTCTCTTTCTTCATGCTGCACAGCTTTCTGGGTGGTGTGAGGCTTCTCAAGGGTGCTTTGTTTAGCCTCCAGCATTGAGCTTAGGAATGGCTCCTGCTAACTTGCTCACCCTTAATCCAGTCAGAAGTCCTTCTTGGCTCCCAAGTTTGCTTACTTTGTTCTCTGTCTTATTAAATAAATAAGTTTGAATTTTACTCTGATATGTAAAGAATATATAAAATGTTTGAAGTTGGGGGTATGGTGTAGTTTGGCTTCTATGATTTAACATCTGAGTTACTAGCTATCTGAGATAATGGAACAGTACTTGCCTTATGGTGTTCCTGGGACATTTAAATGAGGAAAACACCTCCCTTTAACCTCAGCAGCCAGTTTTTGGGGCTTGGGGGGCTTTCAAAATTCTAGATACATCATAGACACTGTGTTTCAATATTTGTGACTTTAGGATAGATAATACAAACTCCAAATTAGAAGATGCAAGCAGTGTGCCCAGTGTTGACAGGTTAGAATGTAGAGTTTAGAGTTCAGTCTAGTCTGTGTGGCAGTGTCTCTGTCATAAGCATGTTCAGTTCATCAGTATTTTTGTATAAACTGCAAAGACCAGTTTTCTTCTTGTTAGCAACTAGTGCTTTCTGTTTATAAGAGTTTATCAGTTGTCTTTGGGTGCTGTTCTTGATGGGTTTTCACAAGCCTGTGTATGCCAGTCATAGATTTAACCTCTTCTGATCACATTTGAGGCATCTAGCAACAGCCATTTCTTGAACTTATATTTTTCTTTTCCTTTCCATTCTTTTCTTGTCCAAGTCAAGGTCTCCTACATAGTCCTGGATGTCCTGGAACTCACTGTGTGGACCAGGCTGGCATCAAACTCACAGAGATCTGCCTGCCTCTGTCCCTTGGTGCTGGGATTGAAGACATGTGCCACCACACCAGGCTTTTTTTGATGAGACAAGGTCTCTAATTCATGCTAGTCTCGAGTACATGGAGATACTCCTTTCTGAGCCTCCTGAGAGCTGCTGTTTAGACATAACCCTGCACTTCTGTTGTGGGGAAGCCTGGCCATGTGAGTGGCATTGTGTGGGATGGGTAGCTTCAGTCACCTGTGGGATTTCAGGGAAATTGATTCACACTCGGTAGATGGTGAGGACCACACACACACACATTTAAAAGGGTGGAGATGAAGCTTAGTGGTACAGTGCTTCCCTACCATGTGTAAAGTCCTGAGTTCTATACCCAGTACCACCAAAATATAAAACACACACACACAGTAACTTCTTTTATATAGCTAAACTTTCTTCATCATTTTTAACATTAATTTCATACTTGATTATTTTGGGATTGAAATAAACTGTTAGTGCTATATAATTCATCAGATTTAGAATGTGATAACATTTTTTGATAGAAACAAAAATGATGGTACAGTTGAAAATGTATCCAACATCTCTCTCCTTACAGCAAAGTTCCTGCATTTGTAAGGATGATTGCTCCCGAGGGCTCCTTGGTGTTTCATGAGAAAGCCTGGAATGCTTACCCCTACTGTAGAACAAGTAAGCTGGTTCCAGCAGTATTGCACCCTGCTGCTCTTATGAGGAGAGGGACACTAAATGCCCTGGTCTTGAGGATTAGACCAAGCAAAGCCTCCTGTAGGGTCTTAGGTTGTCGACTACTGCGTGGGTGATGGCCATGGGAACCACTGGTTTTCTCCTCACACCTATGTGTATCCCATTCCCAGATGACAGCCATATGGAAGTCCTGCTAACTGTTGGCTTTGGAAAGATCAAGTAAACACGGAAATTATAAAGGTCATGTACACCCAGAGGTGTCTTTTGTTGTGATCCGGCAGCACTCTAAGAGGATATTAAAGATTTATTTCCCAAACTGTCTTCATATATGATGTTAATGCTTTTGCGATATTCTTATTAGCATTATTTTAAATTAAGGTAGATTGTTTTCCATATTGCTTTGTACTCCATAACCTAAATTGAGGATTTCTTGGTGTCACTTGTATTGGGACCATTTTGAAGATATAAGCTACTAAGTGTTATATGTTTGGGATATGTTATATGTTAGTCCACCTGACATAAATACGGGGACAGGCTGTTTTGACTCCATCTAATTGAAGTTTTTCTTGTTTTGCTGCCCGCCTCTTCTCTCTGCCTCAGTTGTAACGGTGAGTAGCTTTGTTTTTGCATCCTAATGATTTCTAGCTGCTGCTCACTTTTTGCTTAAGCCCCCATTGCTTCATGGCCTGTCCTGTGTCCTCCCTGTGCCGTTCCCACCTCATATGTCCTAGGCTTGCCTCACGCTTATTGGTTCTGCTCTGCTTTTGCTACTCCTTTGAATGTCAGAATTGCTCAGAAAATTACCTTTCCTCTGCCCTTGTGCTGCCTGACAAGTGGGAGTGCTTGAATTATGCAAGTGTTGTTTTCTGTACCCAACAAGCCCCAAAAATCAGGAGCTGGGGCTGGAGATTCATCTTGACCATTAAGAGCACTTGCATTAAGAAGGTTGCTCTTCTAGAGGACTCAGGTTCGGTTCCTAGCACCCACATGGTGGTTCTCAACCATCCATAAATCAAGTTCCAGGGACTCCGATTCCCTCTTCTGACTTTGGCAGGTACCAGACAACAATGTGTGGCCCGTGTTCATAGATGTAGGCAAAACACTCATACACAAAATAAAAATAAATCTAAACAAAATGGGGAGTTTATTTGGATTTGGAAAGAGGGCCACACTGGGGTACTGTGCGAGGAAAGACTCCCGAAGAACTGTGAAGGATGCATCACTTTCTTGTTGTGTTCTCTGCAGAATGAATATATGAAAGATGACTTCTTCATCAAAATTGAAACATGGCACAAACCTGACTTAGGAACATTAGAAAATGTAAGTTTCCACTATGCACTGAAAGGGCCAGCATGTGGTTGCTTCATGGTGGCTTGGTCCACATGTACAAGGCCCTGGGTTTGATCACCAGCCCCATCAGAATGGTGCCAGCTCACAGTACCAGCTCTTCACTTGAGTGAAGAAGGCTGTGGGAAAGGGGATTACTGAAAACAATCCACTCTCCTTAGTGTGATGATGACCCGGGATTAGACAAGCTCCTGGCAGCACGTCTATGTCATTGGGGTGAGGCAAGCAAGCCAGACACAAATCGGCTTCCTCTATCAGTCCTTGCCTTAATGCTTGAGTGGACTCTTCTGAGATCACTGTTTTTATCAGCGGCTCTCTTACATGGAGCAAGGAGGACATGGGTGACTCACAGATGGTGCGGCATCCAATCCTTAGCTGGGGTATTAGACGGTTTCCCTCTGTTCACCAGAGCGATTGTTTACTCTCATGTTTATTTCCACTTCACTGTTCATAACAGTAGCAAAATTACAGTTATGGAGAAGCAACAAAAATAATTTTATGATCAGGGGTCACCACTGCATGTGGAATTGTGTTAAAGGGTCACAGATTGAAAACCACTCTTCTAACCCCTAGTGCAGCTTGTTGAAGTCTGGTTGTCGTGTTACCTTTGCTAGCATAGAATTTAAGGGTTCCAAGCACTGTGCTTATATCATTTGCATTAAACAAGCAAAACACATTTTGTTACACAAATCACCTCTTAGCTCTACTATAAAATTGCCCTGACAGATTTCTCATGTGTACATCCACCCCTCATTGGGGAAGCAATACAAAGAGTAAAAACTGTCTAGATCTCAAGATTACCAGCTGCTATTTTCTGAAATAGTAATTTATCTCAATGTATTCTGAGGTACTCAGGCTAAGATGACATATGGAAATGTAGTACTTTCCTGAAAAAGAACACACTAAAGTATTCTGTTTCTCACAGGTTCATGGTTTAGATCCAAACACATGGAAAACTGTTGAAATTGTCCACATAGACATTGCAGATCGAAGTCAAGTTGAACCGGCAGTGAGTACTATTTGATAGCATCTTGATATGTCCTCTTCACATCTCAAAGTTACCTTCCGTCTTTTGTATAGTCTGCATTTCTACACTGGAATGATCCTGGCACTCAGGTCTGGTCTGGACAACACAGGCCCTGGAGGAAGAGAAGGTGATCGTCTCCTGTGCTGTGGGCAAGGAAAAAGTGCCTTGCTTATGTTATGTTAAAGAGCTTTTGCTCAAGAAGTGTTTCCAAAACACTTTTGTTTACTGCTTTAAAGTCACACAGATCTTTTATACTTTTTATGTATGAGTAAGAAAGTAAAAATCTTCCTTACTCACTTAGTAACTTCCTTACTAAGTTTTCATTAGCTCAGTTAAGGCTAGTCCTGTTAGAATCATTTATATGATCATTTAACCAGCTAGCATGCTATTTGGATTATTTTGCTTGTTAAGCTTTTTAAATTTTATATTTGTGGGTTTAATGCACAGCACACGTAGAGGTCAGAGGAACAACTTTCATGAGTTGATTCTCTCCTTCTACCTTCACATGGGTTGTTATGGGGTCAAAACTCAGGTCATGAGGCTGACATTTACTCACTGAGCCATCTTCCTAGCTAGCTCTGTTTTGATTCTTACTAAATGTAAGTATCTGTACCTGCCTCTCACTTAATCTCCCTTCCCCATGCCAGATGAAGACCCTCACTTGTTTTGGTTTCCTGGAGTTGGTAAATACTAACTCAGGCCTATAGCATGCAGGTACTATATTGATTTTATAGCTGTGATAGCCAAAGATTGTCCTCTGCTCTGCTGGTACTTCCCTGGTTTGGTTGTTCAGTGTCCCCTACCATTTCTGTTTTTAGTGTGTGGTCTCTGCATTTGAGCAGTGTTGTCATGTAACTCAAATACAAAATATAAAGGTAAATCTAAAACAAAAGTCTCTTGACTTTTGTCAGAAACACCTGGGGTTGAAGTTGATCGTTACTAGGCTGGACACCGTTCTTTTAGGGCCCCTCCCTACTTAGAATTTCAGTGTTGTGTTAGGGCAATGGTTTAGTGAGTGTGGTCCCAGTGCCAGACGACGATGCCTGAGGCTGACCCCTGGGCTCTGCAAACACATGCACCATCACACACCGATAAATAAAAAGATAAATGTGTGGGCACTGAATAGTGGGGGTGATCCTAATTTGGGTTTGTTTTTAATTGTGCTGTGATATGAATTTAAAGGATATTTTCACCTTTGAAATTATTTAAAGGAGGCTATTTTAGTCTGTTCAAGTGAGGATCATTCAAATGGTGTCTGTTCTTTTTGTTGGGGATGTCTTTTAGCCATTTACTGTATGTTAAAGAGTGGTGAAAGGAGGAGAAGTAGCTAGGATGTGAGAGGCAGTTAGTCAACAGGTTAGCTGGTCACAGATACGGTGGAAGTGCAATGTGGCAAGCCCTTGGCAAACCCAAGTGTTGGGTGCCCTGGGAACAGCATTAATATGTTGTTATTTGAAGTGATGTGTTGGCCAATCAGAATAGAGTGGTGGTACCAACTAAACCTGGACCTTTGTGGTTTGGTAGAATATAGGACTCGTCTGGCTTTGCTGGGAGCATGAGGAGTTTTCATTCTTGTCCTAAGACAAAAGTAGTGAGAGTGTGGCCAAGGCAGCCTTCTGCTCTGCTACCTTACAGGTGAGAAGGCCCTGCGTTTGCAAAGGCTGCACAGGTGTTTCTGTGGGATGATGTTTGGGCTGGATAGATGATGGAAAGAATGAGTTGAACCTGGGCATTGTGATTTGGTGGGGATGGTTGTGGCCGAGAATGCGTACTCTGAAAACAGGTTTTACATTCAATGGCTTTGCCATCTCTTGGCTCTTTGATCTTTGCCAAGGTTTTGTGACCTCCCTGTGCACAGCTGTTTAATCTTATGCAAAATGAGGCTGACTACCACACAGCACTAAATATGGGTACCTTGTAGTAACTAGATTACTATGTGCAGACCTGGCTGTCATTGCCAGCTGCCCTGTGCAGGTGGCTGCCCCAAGTGTCACTATACACGTTCACCTGCATTTTTTCTCTTTTAAATTATATGTGTACAAATATTTGTGTGTGTGTGTGCACGCGCGCGCATGCATGTGCATGTAGGTGCCTTGTAAGGCCAGAAGAGGGTATCAGGTTCTTTGAATCTGGAGTTACAGGGTGTGAGCTGCTTGGTGTGGGAAACTCTGATCTTCTTCAAGAGAAACAAGCACTTTTTAATGCCGAGCCATCTCCCAAGCCCAATTTTCTGTGGTTTTGCTTTCCAGGGTTCATAATTCCTATTTGCAGATTTACACTTCAGATATGAGTAAATGCAAATTTAAAATATATTGAATTTGTAGTAGCATTTTTTATTGTGATAAAATGCACACAACATAAAAGTTAACTTTTGAATCCTTTAAAAATGTACAATGCAGTGGCATAGTGAGTATTCACGGTCATACAGTCATCACTGTCTAGTTCCGATGGACTCACTGCTGATCACCAGACCCCTATTTCCCATTCCTTCTTAACCCCAGCTTTTTGTGACCACTGGGATTTACCTGTTGGGCATTTCTTGCACCACATGGCCTGTTGTGTCTGGATGCTGCTTAGACAGCATGATTTCAAGTTTTATTTGTATTGTAGCATATGTTGGTGTTCATCTTTTTAGGCTTGACCATATCACACTGGATGAAATATTACATTTTGCTCAAACTTCCATCACTGTTGGGCATTGTGGCTGCTTTGACATTAGTATCACAGGGTCTTTTGGTCTGTGTGCTTTCTTAGTCCTAATAATGAAAGAGCAACTGATACCATGTAGGATGTCAGATGTAACATTAAAAGAACCTAGCTTGAGGGACTGGAGAGCTGCTGCTCTTACAGAGGACCTGGATTCAGTTCCTAGCAGCCACATTAGGTGGCTCACAACTGTCTAACTCCATTTCCATGGGGATCTGACACACTTTGGTCTCCATGAGTACCTGGTGCACATAAACTGCACATAAATAAATAAAAGATACTTTTAAAGGAATGTATTTGCAATTTTAAAAGGGCAGTGTTGTCATAGCAGGCAATATGTCAATGCACACTTTCCATACTCAAGATCAGTGGCAGTGCCTTGCAGTCTGGGTAAGATCAGCCCAGTACCATGATCTAGCTAAGTCGTAGAGGTTCACAGTGCTGCAGGGGACAAAAGGTCACCAAAGTCTCAGGCTCAGAAAGGCAAAAATGAGTAAGGTTGCAGTGGTTGAAGGGACTGTGTGTTACACCTTTTTCATGCATGCATCACAATCTCAGGTCACAGTCTTGGTTCAAGTGTCTGTCTTTTCTACATAGAAATTGGACTTCAGGAAAGAGTTGCTGTTAGCTTGTTCCTTAGGCTTCTGCACTATGCCTGTGGAAGAACAGGAAGGAAAGGTGAAGGTGACCTGTTAAGATGAACCTATGCAAGCTCTTGTCGAAAAAAGAAACACGTGGTGTTTTGGGTGTGCATGTGTACTCCTTCTGTCTCCCCCCTGCCATGCTCCTGGCCATCCAGGACCATCGCCCCCCGCCTTTTTTTTTTTGGTTTTTCGAGACAGGATTTCTCTGTAGCTTTGGAACCTGTCCTGGAACTAGCTCTTGTAGACCAGGCTGGCCTCGAACTCACAGAGATCTGCCTGCCTCTGCCTCCCAAGTGCTGGGATTAAAGGTGTGCACAACCACCCCCCGCCTGGTGGGACTGCTGTCTATTAAACACAGGCATTTAATTTGGTTTAATCTGGTCTGATTGGAATTCTTTGTGCCGGCGGAGAGGTTCTGTTAGAAAATATTCCTAACACTCAATACTAGGGCTACAGGTACATGAGAGACATACATGGCTGCATGGATGTTAGGTCTGAACATTTCCGGTTCTGCTGCAAGCATTTTAACTCTACATCATCTTTTCAGCCCAGTGCAAGCTCATAACAACAAAACTTAAAATGGTTGAGTTTGTTTTCTTCTTGCTGTTCATTTTATAAGAAATGAAACACTAGTAATTTTGAGAAAATAGGTAGTCAAGATCTGTCAGACTCAGGGCATATGTAAAATAGTTGAGAGTAGAAAAAACAAAAATTTGAAAGGAAGCTTGAACCTTTTCACTCCATCTGGTGGGAGTTCTCTGTCACTGCAGGTGGATTTGTCTAAACATTTCAGTTCAGAGTTACTCAGGCTTGCTCTGTTAGGGGTCACCCTCTACTGGACTGTTAGGTGGCTCACGTTTCACTCTTTTTGTCTTTCTGTGTTTTCTCATTCTTAGAAGCTGTGTTTTATCGTGTATTGAAGGGACTGATTTTGACCCATGGTGTATCTGCATATTTGGCTAATCGTTTTGACGTGTTTGTATAATTGAAGTGGTGTTGTCAGTATAACTCTAGAAGCAAAGATTTGTTGTGAAAAATCTGTCAGTGTGACTTAGTTTCATAGCATAGTTGCTTTAGGAATCATGTGCATGTAAGTATGGGAGTTATTAGGGGTGTTTTGTTGATGCCTTTTGGAAAAATTTTATAAGACTTGGTTTAGGTGCATTATTTTTTATTTATTATGTATACAGTGTTCTGTACTGCATATATGCCTGCCCACCAGAAGAGGCACCAGATCTCATAGATGGTTGTGAGCCACCATGTGGTTGCTGGGAATTGAA
>LOJH01000284.1:0-39539 GCA_001685095.1 Ellobius talpinus | reverse complement strand
TCTGGAAGAGCAGCCAGTGCTCTTAACCTCTGAGCCATCTCTCCAGCCCTAATTATATAATTTTTAAGAGATAGAAGAATGTCTTTCCTAAACAGTCTGTACTAGGGTTTTTTCCCCACTTTTTATTTTTTTTTATTTTTGGTTTTCCCCCTTTTAAAAATTAGAATAGAACTGGCTAGAAAAGCTTAATATTAATTCAAGCCATTTGTCAGCTTTTGAGCTGACATTTTTTCTTCTGGGTTATCTCACCCAAAGTTCCAGGTTAACCAGTGGTGGGTGGACCCTCCCTGATGGCTTGGATAAGCCATTAGTCTGTCTATATAGCTGTGATTTGGCGCTCTGTGTGTGTGTGTGTGGACGCGCGCATGTGCGCAGCGTGTAAGAAAATAGCTTGCAGGGAGTTGGTTCTATCTTAGGGGTTTGTAGCTGATCACTAATGTGCAGGAGACTTTCAGAAGCTTTGCTCATGATGCATGTGTGAAGGTGGGAGGACCATGACCCAGCTGCCAGTGTGATAAGTGCAGGGGATAGCCCTTGAATGGAGGAGAAAACAGCTCCAAGTCTGAAGTGGCTGGTGTTGCTTGTGCTTGTAAAACATACACTTTCCATTTACTCATCTCACTAGCCTTTGCTGTACAGTGAAGCAAGCCCTGGACAGGATCTTTCTTTGTAGTGAGTTGTAAAGGGTCCCCCTTTCCTGCCCCACCATCTTCAAAGAGAATATAAATAAATGAAAGCATGGTTGCCATTAAAAATAAATGTGAAAATATTTTCCCACTTTAGTCCTGCTGCCTTACGTGGTCAAGTACTTCCAGCGTGGATTCCTGATGTGTTTGGAGACATGATTGGCAGCAGTGCCCTCTTGTGGGAAAATAACATACTGCTTTTTTCATGTGTACATTTCTGTTAAAAATCAGTGTGTAAAAACATCTTCACAAAAAGTACTTTCTGACTGGACCCCACCACAAACCAGGTTTAGAAGTGGGGAGGGCCAGGGAGGGAAGAATTCTGAGAGCCAGAAAATGGTTTTGAGCAATTCCTTGTTAATTTTTTTCAGAAGTCTAAATTATTTTATTCTGTGTATTTATTTGAGGAGACTTACTCTGGACCCCTAGCTGACCCAGAACCTGCTATGTAGATCAGGCTGGTTCTCAGCCTCCCAGTCCTGGATTGAAGGTGTGGTTACTCTGGCAGCACTGTGATATACTTAGAGGCTGCTCCCTAAATTGAGCAGGGGCAGAGGGTCTTACAGTCCTGTTTTTAGAATGTAGTGTTGAGGACAGCAGCCTAATTCCTACTCTGGGGTTGTGGGTAATGTGTTTGAGCAGGGAACACCCTTTCCCTTCCCCGGGGGCATGATTTAGCATTGCTGGAGTGCTATGCTGCCTGGCTCAGTCCAGAAGTGCTCAGAAAACACAAGCACAAATGATGGTGCTGGAGTCTGCTTTTACAGAAAGGAAATGGCTTTATAGTTTTTAGTAATTTTATGCCAACAGACCACACAGGATCCTGGATTGAGGAGCTGCAGGGCAGGTAGGGCACACCCGGCCCAGCAAAGCGCATTTCCTATTTAACTGATACCATTTGCTATGGTGTCTTCTGTGATGTGCCGTCAGTTAAAAGGGAACAGAAGTGTTCGAACACTGCCAAACATCTCAGGTGCAATTTGGTTTTAAAATGAATGAGGAGCACCTTTGCTGACAATGGCATGTTTATTGTGTTAAAACTTATTTCATTGGTATCTAGACTCTTAAATGCCTACATTGAAATAATTAATTGTATGTGTATGTATGTTTATATATGGAGATATACACATGGAGATGTTAGGGTGGGGGCGCATGGTGCACATGAGAAAGTCAGGACAGCATTATTTATTTATTCATTCATTCATTCATTTTGGTTTTTCAGGACAGGGTTTCACTGTGTAGTCCTGGCTGTCCTGGAACTCACTCTGTAGACCAGGTTGACCCTGAACTCACAAAGATCTGCCTACTTCTACCTCTCAAGTGCTAGGATTAAATGTGTGCACCACCGCTTGGCTGTTTGTTGATTTCTTGAGATGGTATCTCACTGTGAAGACCAGGCTAGCCTCCAAATCAGAGATCTATGTGCCTCTACCTCTTGAGTACTAAGGTTGTTAAAGGTGTGTGCCATGACACCAGGGTCACAGTCTCTTCATTTTAAGAAGTATAATATAGTAACATATAGTAATGACAATGTTAAAATAATAAGTAACAGGGTAATTCTGTACATAAAACATAGCCAAAACAGTAAACTCAGCCCCCTTGGGGGGAAGGGATGGAGCGGGAACCACAGGCAGTTATTTTAGGCACTGTCAACGCAAGCCTCTGCACTGTATGTACCACAGCTACATACAGCTCCTTTGGGAGCACCATTTGTTTTCCTTGCTCTGTTGTCATTTGTACAGTGTGTCATATCACACATTTTGTAGTAAACTTTTTTCCCAGAGCTGAAATTCTGACATTGCTATTTCTTTGGTGATCTGCTCTCATAAACAGGGCATTGACTTCTGGCAAGGAATGGATAGTGTTAGAAAGCAGGAAGAAGCCGCTAGCTCGGTTGTTCTCTAACCTAGCTCTGCCTACCGTGACGTATCCCAATGGCTGTAGGTGGCTAGGCTGTGGTGGATACCCACAGTCCATCTGGGATCATCTTGCCACTCCAGGACTGTTTGAAGGGTCTCTGTAGAATTAGAAAGAATGAAATACTCTGTTCGCACTTCTCGACCATACTGATTGTGTCTTTGGTCTCCATACAGGTGTTTCTAATGCGGTTTTAGGGTTCATGGAAAGCAGGATTCATGGAGAGCTGCATTATAGAATATTTTTAATGCTGTTTTGTTCCTCTGAGGTGCATTCAGTAACAGAAACTAGGCCAACAAGTTATTGACAATTAGTGGTCCTTTGGGACTCTGCTTTAATGAATAGATAAGAATGATTTGTAATTAGCATAATAATTATATGCAAATGAAGGCTTTTGGATTGCTCTAAAACACTTCTGAACTGTTTAAACAGCCCTCCTGAGATCTTGTTACTCTATTAATTTGTGTAGCAAATCTTTTTTTTCATAGATCATGCAAAGATAAACTTCAGCCCAGCCCCTATGCTAGTGATTAGGAATTCCAAGGTGGTAGAACCTGAATTAATGAGATTTACTTATACTGTATTAATGGTACTCTGTGGGAACCTGCAAGGGTGAGGAGTCACTGGGGAGATGTAATTAAAAGCAGAAAAGAAAGCTGCTGATTGGAAAATAACTGTTGAAATTGGTTTATTAAACAAGTTAGTAAATGTTATTTCTTTCTCTGTTATTTGTTATAGTAACATTCAGTGCAAACACTTTTTAAACATGCTGGCCTGGAGTATGGCTTACATTTTGTCAACTCCAGGCATACTGTCAGCCTTGGAATTAGAGACATTTTCTTTTCTTTTTTTCTAAGGGTCCTAATATTTAAAGGGAGTAGAGTGGCGCTAATAGAGTGAGTGCTTGTTATTTGTCTTCACATTTCATTTAGCCTCTCCTAAGCTTTGCTGAACTGAGCAGTAGAACCCTTGCATTTTAAACTTAGTGAGTATCTCTGAGCTGTTTGAGTAGACACCTAATTAATCATCATATGCTAAAGTAGAACATTTGATAGCAGGCTGCGGGATCCTAATGTTTACTTTGTGAAACTCCCTGTGGGCAGAGGGTTATATAGACTGGGTCTGTTCTTTATGAGCAGGTATCAGGGAGCTGCTAAGGCTGGTGCTTTTGAGTAGCTGTTCCTGTTTCTGCTTACCCTCACCTCTACTAACCCAGGCGCACTCTTTAGCGGTTTCTGGTGTCTGGGGCTCATCTTGATTTTCCGTGAGCTGTCAAGAAACTCACTTCCTACTCCCTTCCCCTTTCATAATCATGAGTTAAATCTGGGTGCAAGGACATACATACTTAGGTTGGCTCAGCAAAGGTTGTATGCTTATATTTTGGGGGACAGCCATTAGGCTAAAATAGTCATAAAATTAATATTCTTTGTCTTCAAAATTAATCTGGTTTCTGTTGAGAGTGATGGTCAGTAACAGATGTGTACCCGAGAGGTAGTGTAGCTTTCCTGTTTCAGGACAGAGCAGTTCCTTAGATGAGTTTAATGACTGCATTCTTGTGACTCCATTGTGGAGATACTAATCCATTTATTTACCATATCATACTTCAGTTTGTTCTCCGGGGGGATCTTGGCTTCCATTCGACTTCATTTTTACTTAAATAAGAGTTTCAGTGATATAGCATTGGTTAGCACGAATTTAAGTGTGTCTTACGCTGATGCCATTGTGCTTTTGTGTCATTTGAGCACTATTGATGGAGGAGCAAGTACTGTCTTGAAAGGTGCACCCAGCTAAATAATGATGGTTTCACAGGTCCTTATCCTGACCGGGCCTCTGGGCATTGTCTAGGTAATTAATTAAAATCAGATCACAAAAAATGCTAAGCACAATTCACCTTAGTGTAATAAGATTTTGCTCCCTTTAAACCTGATTTTAAAACTTTTTTTTTTGAAGTGTATTTCCAAGCTTGGCCTAGTGCATTTGCTCTTTTTTCCCAAGGATTACAGAAAGTGCATAGCAGATTCAGCCTTCAGAATACCCAGGAGCTGAAGACTCAAGCAGACTGCAGCTGTCTTCACCCACAGTATTCTAAAAGAACTAATGAGATGAGAAGCCTGCAGCTGGTGGCGAGCACAATAAACCATGAGCCAGGGGCTTCTCTTCATCAGAGCCTCCCTTTCCCCCTGGGATCCCAGAGGAGACAGAATACTAACAAAGCCAGCAGGCTGTCTCATTCCACACTATTGCTCATTTGCAGCTGTAATTGGTAGCTGAGGTTGCATTCTGTATGCTGAAACTGTCATACATGAAGGAATATATTTGTTCGTTGTGATATGGATATAAATTGACCAGTTTTCAAATCCAGAGACCAAATCAGATACCCAACATAAAATTCAGCAAGAAGATACTATTCAAAAAAGAAAATAGTGTTTATTGTAGAAATACAAAATTGAGGTTGTGAAAACTGCATCCACTTTCTGCCTTTTCATATTATGCTACTTAATTCAACTGATTAAACATTTACAGATTCAAACTAACTCACGCAAAATGTGTAGGTTTTGACAAGGTGCATTATTCCCACCTGTCAGGGTTAAGGTGCTATTGTTAATAATTGGGTTATATTATATTTTTAGTATAATATCTTTAGTGTTTGCTGCTTTGCATTCTTAGAGTAAAAAACAAAGAGAACGTTTCATTTTGTGTATACACCTCAGGAAGACCCACTTGGATACTCCTGGTGCTGGGACTGGCTTCTTGGTTTTTTAAATGTCTGCTTCCTGGGATTACTTACACCTATGGTTGGCCTGTGTGGTCTAGTCATATGAGCCAGGGAACAGATCAAAGAGTTCAGTAGGGGCTGGAGAGATGGTTCAGTGGCTTAGAGAACTGGCTGCTCTTCAGAAGACCAGGGTTCACTTCCCATTACCCACATAGTGTGATTCACAACCTTCTGTAATTCCAGTTTCAGTGGATCCAGTGCCACCTTCTAGCTTCTTCTGAGGGCAATGTTTGCATGTGGGGTACACAGATACACATCCAGGCACATCACCCATGCACATAAAACTCTGGTTGAAGTCCAGGTATAGGGAACTTTTATCAGTTCCTCACTGGATGGTGAGCTTCATGATGCTTTTTAGAAAAGCAGCCATGGCTATCTCGCATTGATGATGAAGGCTTGCAGGTGTGCCTCCTGAAATAGTGTCAGATCTGGAGTGACACTTTCACAAGGTTTTCGGTTTCTTTAGTTTCTGCATCTACTGCAGAGGGTTTCTGTAGATGTGTGATGTATCTGCCTGCCATGGAACTGGGGTAAAAAAAAAACAGTGAGGTCTCTCTATTTTGACCCTCTAGTTGACACCTTTGCTGGTCTCTTGGGGCCGACTTGGAAATGATTGATGCCGGTCAGAATTTAAACTGAGTTCTCCCTTCTTTGTAAGTTGCTTGGCCCTAGTGCAGGGACTGCCTTTGTTTAATGCCATTGGTTTTATTCCTTTGACCCTAGAGGCAATTGTGTACAGTTTATTTTGTGTTTACTTACTCTTCCCATGTGTATAGGGCAGGTTTAAATTTCACAGCACTCCACAGTTTTCCATACTCAATTCTAAAATCCTGTTTCCCTCTTCCCTGTCACAGTCCAAAACCAAGGCTTGTCTTGCTGCTGTGGCATGTATTAGCCTTCTGCATTTTTATTATTAATATCACATAAAACAGTAGTACAACCTATAACTGTCAGCCACTCATGCACAGAAATGTGTTTACTATTCAATTCACTTACAGTTCAGGTTTGGTAAAAATAAAAGAAAAACAGGACTGGTATGGCCATGGCCACATCACACCCCAGTCAATAAGAGAAAAGGGGCATGGGTTCGCTCTCATAGGCTGGTGAATCATGGCCAGCCTTCTGGGCATTAGACTGACGGTTAGAATTTAGTTGCTGAAATATTTTAAACATGGTATGCCTTTCTTTCTACTTTTGTTTATGTTTTGTGAGACAGGGTTTGTAGCTTTGGAACCTGTCCTGGAACTCACTCTGTAGACCAGTCTGGCTTAGAACTCACAGAGATCTGCCTGCCTCCGCCTCCCAAGTGCTGGGATTAAAAGTGTGCTGCACCATCACCCAGCTTCTTTTTACTTTTGAATATGAAGGCCACTTGTCTCTTGGAATGAGGGTGTGTTCTTAACTGGTTTTGTTTGGTTTTGATTCTGTCTGAATGTTCTCTCTTCTCCTTTTGTAGGTAATACATACTTCTTGGGGTTTGGGTACCTGTTTCGTTTCGTCTTGTCTTGTATGCCACTTTCAACTAGACTGATGTTAGGAACCAACCCTATGTTCTGGCCCTTACTGTCCTGTGGTAGCTATTCCATAGGGTCTTTGATGGAAGGAAATGGTACTAGAAGTGATTGATGTAATGATGCTTTTTAATTTGGGGAAAACGTGGGCTTTAATTTCGAGCCTTTGCTCTAGAAGAGAATGGTTTAGAGGCTTTATAGGTATGTTTTTGTTCAGGTAGCTTACTTCTGCTTCTGAATGCAAGTTTTAGGATCCCCTATTCAGTTGCTTCTTTCCTGAGTCTGAGAAAGCACACCAGTTTTAACGATGCAGGTGTGGGTCTATGAACTCATCCCAGCTGGCAGAGAGTGAAATCAATGCTGTTGTACACACACAGGTGAAATGACTCTGGTTCTGCTTGTCTGCTCCTCCCTGTGTGTCCTTTCTGCATAATGTTGACTGGCCTTAGGTCCTGGCCATACCACATTAACTATTTCAAATTATTGAGACCCAGTGAAGCCAGCCAGGTTCATGTGTTTAATAATTTCAGCCCTTTCTCTAGCTTCTGAGACAGTGTTGAGATGGCCTCCAGTACGGGGTCACATCTTTACCCAGCATGCTTCTGAAAAGCTTAGTTTTTTCTCTGATCCTCACTCTTTTTCTTTTTCACATGGTTTATTTATAATCCTCCCTAGGAATTAATAGCATGCCATATGCATTTACTAACTGGTCTCTTCTAAGTGACCACTTGCCAGTATATTTTCTTTGCTTTGGAGCATGCTCCGTGCATGCTTTGCTTGAATGACTCTCACCAAAGAACTGCAGTTTGCAGCCAGGGTTTCCTCTGAGCCTGGTTTGGGCACTTTCTGCACAGTGTTTGTGCCCTTTGCAAGTGCTGTGGCGCACCCTGGGTCTGTGTTGTGACAATTAGTGAAATTCCCGCCATTTGGGCACACTCCAAAAACAACTTGGCTCCTATGGATAGAGCAGGGGAGAGGGACAGGAACTTCAGTTGAGTGAAATGATTTAACTCATTTTGTACAATCTGCCAGGCAGGATGCACTGAACGAAACAGCTTACATGCATGAGTCGTAGATTTTTGTGGTCATCTCTGGTTTGCTGTCACTGAAGAGTTTCAGTCACCTATACCTACCTTTTATGACAGTGAAGGACACACTGAGAAGGGAGGAGGGACATGCAGGAACAGGGCCTGTGGTCTGTTGTAGAGCAGTAGTGGCTCACAGTGGCAGAAGCAGCCCAGTGCCACCATGTGCAGGTGTTGTCGAAAGTCAGGTGTTTAGTTTTTCCAGCATGTCAGCTGACTGTCAGCCCTCAAACTCTAATGCTTCACAGCCCAGCAACTAATCTTGGTGGGCTGCTATCACTCAACACTCCTAATTCCATAGTTGAGACAAAAGTTTAGAAAGTCATGAGATACAAACTGCAGGGTGCTGTGTGGACCATTTCCCCGTGTGTAAAGGCACAGGGAGCTCTAGCTGCAGAAAGCCACCTGGCAAGATTTAAAAAATGGTTTCTGGTTTTCTTCTTCATCTTCAACTCTGTTTTGCTTTACAGGACTACAAAGCTGATGAAGACCCTGCATTATTCCATTCAGTCAAGACCAAGAGAGGCCCCCTGGGACCTAACTGGAAGGTATTGGCTGCTGACCTTGCTGACAAGTGGAGTCTTGACAACATAATAATTAACAGGTCCCAATTCTTAAAAGAGGTGGTAGTGTTTAAATGAAAAATAAAAACTGCACAGAGGGTTTTCTTTGCTTAGATAAGGACTTAGGACCATTTGCAGTTGGCCTGTAAGTGTGTGCTACATTAACAGAGTCATGCCGTGCTGAGGAACCTGAAGAGGGGCAGATGGTTTGCTCTTTGGGTACTGTGACATCTTCTGACTCCAGACAGTACAGAAATCCATGTTAAATGAAGGTTTGTAGTGGGGTCTAGTTTGCATCTACTCCAAACGAGTTCTTTTCACACAGGTGTTTCCCTGACCTTTTTGGTAGGTAGGTTTCTGGAGAGCTGAACACCAAAGCAGTTTTCGTGGCAAGTATTTGCATTCAGGTAGAGCACACCTTCATTCATGAAGTAGGAAAAGCAATTCCAACAGTCTCGTATAGTGCACTCCACCAAATGGAATCTCTTAAACAAGGCTTACAGTGTTGGCGGCAGGTTATTCTAATTAGTTTGACAGACTAGGAGGCACATAAACACCCAAACCTGACCTGAGCAGATTTTTTTACCCACAGGATTTTCTTGGCAGCCAGGCTCTAACAGGCTGGTTACATCAGGAGACATTACAGTGCTGGCTGCTCCTGTAGAGGATCCCTGAATGGCCCTATTATAACTCCTGTTATAACTATATTGTAAACTGTTGCACATCAACTAAAAGGAAGGAGGGATCTGTCTTTGTTTAATGTGAAATGAGCCGTTGCAGGGTGTGGTCATTCACGGCTTTAATCCCAGGACTCAGGCAGAGGCAGTAGATTTCTTATGAGTTCAAGGCCAGCCTGGTGTATGTAGAGTTCCAGGATAGCCAGGGCTACACAGTGAGACCCTATCTTAGAAAGGAAAGACAGAATCATAATTTGTCTTATTTTCACATTTGTTTCCAGGGTAGAGTTCAAAACTCTTCCAACCTAATAACCATGACTAGAGACTTAATACTCAGGAAGTGGTAAATGTCACACAAGCATCATCTGAGTCCACTCTAAGGGTTTGCTCGGTGTCCCCACCCTTTTCCAGGTTTGTAGCTACATCCTCTAGACACCCCTAGGCCAGGCTGGTGGCTCTCCAGGGTATATCCCTCTATCCCTGCTGAGGTGGTGCTGTTGTCTCTGGTGCTGACTCTGGCTAGCAGTGCTTTCACAGGGGATGAAAAAGCAGAAGGCTTATGACAAAATACTGAGTTCTTTCACCCAATTACCAGTGTCTGGAGTATAGGTTTTACATACCTGTCACATGGTGTGTAAAAATGCTGAGTTCCTTCACCTGATTACTAGTGTCTGGAGTATAGATTTAACATACCTGTCACATGGTGGGCCTGTTCTGCCTGAGTGCAGGGCTTTCCCATGGGTACTTTTCCAACCAACTGTAGAATTACTTAATGTTTTTTACTTTTGCTTGGCTTTTCTGCGTCTTAGGAAATTAGAATGTGTGTAGCTAACTTTGCTTGTTCTTGCTTTGCTACTTTGATGTATCCTTACCCATAGACCTTTATCTCTAGTTGATTATTACTTAAAATTCTGGAGTAGCTTAAGTTTGTTTGGAGACAAGTTTGTTTCATGATGGGGCCCATGCTAGCTGGGGGTCACCATACAGCCCAAGCAGCCCTTCAACCCTTAGTGATTTCCCTCCTCAGCCTCATGACACTAAGATGACAGGCATGAGCCGTAATGGGCTGTGCCTAGAAAAGCAAGTCCAACAGTGACTTCATGTTGCCCATGCAGAAGGCTCCTCTGACCCATCTGCTTAGTGGTCACTTGCTCACTTCATCCACATGGTGATAGGTGGAGGTATTCATAAGAAGCAAATAAGTCTTCTGACTGAGCTGCCATGGCTTTGGAATGATGGGGTAATGAAGAAAAACAAGCCAAACCACCATTTACTGATGTGCAAAGACATAAAGGTTACATTCGTGACAATAGTTGAGCACACATGGGAATAAGCGAGCACCTACGGATTTGGTCAGTGAGCATATGTCCTTACTCTGCCTGGTGGTGTTGGTGGCAGGGTGAGAGCAGAAGAAATGTGTGTGGGCATGACAAAACAACTGTGGCACTGCCAGTGAGTGCTGAGGGAATGGCACATGCTCTGTGCTGTACTGTGCAGGCTGAGAGGTAGCCTCTTGGTGAGCCCTCCTTGCATCATCCACCTGCTGCTTCAGCAGCAGGCTGTTGCTTACCAGTCCACATTCCAAAATGTGCGCAAGGCTAAGTGAAAACCTCAGGATCTATTTGTTTGTTTGCCTACATGTGTGTCTTTAGTTGCTTGGGATCAGAGCCAGGACTTGACACATGTTAGGCAAGTACTCTGTTCCTGAATTACACCCTAGTGATTGCTGTGACACTTCCTCATTTGATATGGGGATACTGGCTATATTCAATTGAAGCGAGAAAGTTCTTTGTCATCCCAGGTACTATAAAAAGGTCACATTTAACCTTCCAAACTTTACAGTGGGCTAGGTCAGGTACAGGTGCTCTGTTTATAAGTGAGAAATATAGCCAGAGAAACCCAGATCTGCAGGTCCACATACCTGAGCCCAGTGCTGCTTAGGTATAAGGAGTGATGAGGCAGATCCTTGTCTGCCACATTTGTCATGTTGCATGGTAACAGCTGAACTCTGTGCTTAGACAGTTCTGCACACCTCCAGTGATGGGAGCACAAAAGGAGACCCATTCCAATACTGTGAAGACATATACATTAAGATTTAGATCATGTAAGCTTTGATCCTCAGTTTCCATACCTCTAAAATGCAGTTGTTAGCACCAACTTCAGCAATCATTGAGAGGATTAAATGATATGAGTAAGTGCTGGACACAGGAAGTGGTATCAGAAGGTCAAGTTCTCGATCCAAGTGTGTGTATGTGTGTGTGTGTGTATGTGTGTGTATGTTGCACTGTTTTACACCACAGAGATCTTCTCTAGTACCAAACAGCCCTGCACACTATAGCTAGGATTGATTTGTTTTTGGTCACCAGTCTGAGCCCCTTGTCCTTACAGTGTTTAATGATTAGTGCTTGGTGTGGGTCAGCCATCAGAGACCACAGAGTGTTGAGGCCTTCCTTCCACAGCCTGGTGGTGTTGCTGCTCAAGAGATGTTCTTATTTCCCAGGCTTGTCATAGGCACAGGCTTTTATTTTTTCCCTTATGGTATGATACATATTTTTACTTAAAAACAAACAAAACCAGGAATACACTGTAGCCTTAGAGACATAAGCCTGAGTTGTGTGCTCATTTTCCTTCTGAAGAAGGAAATTAAAAGATCTTTGTTGCTTAGAGTTCAACTTGAAGTGACTTTGTGCATGCTAATAGAGCAATTTATAACCTGATTAGGAAGTTTGCTTCAAGGCAGAACTGCTGATGAACATCTTATTTCTCTGTGGCACGGTGTGCATGCACACACATGCATATGTATGTGTAGGTTTTGGTTTCTATCTGGAGGGTGTGTGTGTCTTGTGGCCCTGGCCCAGCCACCTCTCTTAAGGGTTCCAGTAGTGTTTTACTTGTGTTCATCCTAGCTTTCCAGTTTCCCGCTTCTGATCCTGGGAGTGTGGGCTTCACAAATTGAAAATTATGGTGTCATTCTAATCCAACGAAAGGCCTAATATCTTTCTTCATTTAAGTCAGACACTGTTGAAGAGTTAAGCTTTTATTTCTACAGATGGATGATTGTTAATAGCTAGGAGGTTCTACCAAAGCCTCTGCAATGCCAGACATTGGAGCATATGGTAATTGGGTCAGGTAAAGGAGTTGGCCCAGAAATTACGCTGGTTTGATGTGTCCTGGCATTTGGAGGTTGGCCTTTCAGACTCCTGTTCTATGCACTGCTCAGTCACGTTCTGGAACAGTCCTCATGGCCATTCTGAGTTCTCCAGGCTAGAGAAGGGCACTGCAAGTTGTAGAGACACCAGTTTATTTCCTTCCTGTCCTCGTGATTGCTGTCTCTTTGTATCCCATGTATGTGAAAAGATGACAACAGCCTTGGTTGTCAAATGAAATGTAAAATGTAAGGGATGGGAACAGTGGAAGTTAGCGATGAGAGGGAACCTGCTGTGAAAGTCCTGTTCCAGGTGGAAACTAGTGGGGAAAGCACCTAGAGCTTCCTCATGTGGCTCATAACCAGGTCCTTTTAGTGGCTCTCCTAATGGAAAATGCTGCCTGCCACGCTCCCAAATCCTGAACTTCACATGCCTGAGGCCCAAAGCAGCTTAAAGCACGCTTCCTCCCTGTGGTCTCGTGTTTAAAACCCTGTAACTATAGTGTGCAGAACTCAAACTGGTTTCTGGTTAAGCCACATTTTGGATTCTGGGCAATAAAGAGGTCTACAGACATGAAAGGTTTTCAGAGGGGATTACATAGTTTGGTGACTTTACTTTTAGCTTGAAGCTTTTAAAAATGCATTTAGCGCTTAGTTTGTATTATACGTGTAAAACTGCTGCCTGCTAGCCTTCACCTTGGTTTGGCTGTGGAATGCCTCTGCTTCTAGGCAGATCTGCAGGATTCAGGACTCTGGAATGTATGCTGCCTTGTTTGGGAAGTGACTTGGCAGAGCAGGCCTCTGGTCAGGCTCTTCATGAGTCTAGTGAAGTGGGACCCTGCAGCTGTACTTGTACAAGATCGCTTCCTGATGAGGAAGGGTGTGAACTGTGCCAAGGTATTGTAAGGGAGAATGGACTCTGTTGGTCTGTTCACAAGCAGGGGTCTTCCTGTTTGAATTTATTTTCCCTATAATTATGAAATTACCTATGATTAGTTTACCCTTTGGATCTTTTTGAAGAGTCTCCACCACGAACTCCCACCCCACCAGAGGTATGTGGGCGCCCGTGTGGTACAGTTGGTGCCTCAAGTCAAAGTGGTCTCCTTGTTCCACCTTCTGTCTTGTGCTAAACCACCGTGGTGTCTGGCAGTGCCTGGTGTAGATGTACCCTCAGTGGATGCTTAGTACAGAGTTATTTAACTGTCATAAACCAATGAAAATAAGATGTAGAAAAACGCAATGTCCATCCCAGGCCTGTCTGGAAGACTCACAAAGTAAAAGCGGTCTAGAGAAGAGAAGATGGTATATGTTGGAGAATGGAGTTTTTCTGAGATTGTGGTGCACATGCTTGGCATGCGTTTTGTGATCCTGTGTTGACATTTGCTGGTGCACACCCTGGCAGCCCTCACGGCACATTTATTTTTAGCTTTCTTAGTGAGATTTCAGTTGGAAACTTAACACTATGAATTCGGCCGCCAAAACTGAGCATTCTGATTGCCTACCACTGAAAAGCTAAAATGCTGGGGGAGTGTGAACCGCACTGAAGACTGCTCTGCTGCTGCTGCTGCTGCTGCTGCTGCGGAGCGTTTGACTCTTCTACTTCAGTGCACCCCATCCCACCCTCGTCCCACGAGATGAGCGTGTGAAGCTAGTGAGGCCGAGAGGACCAGGTCAGGAGAATGCCCTCAGATGCTTTTCTTTTTATTCTCTTATGTTTGTATATATTTGTTTGTCACAGACTCAAGAAATTTGTTCTTGAGGCTAATGTTGGCTGACTGCTTACCACATAGTTCCACATGCTGCTGCAAGTCATTCAGTCCTGATGTGTGGTTGCTGTGTCTGTTGCTTTCCTGAAGGCCTCGGCCGCATGCCTCAAAGTAACTTAATATGTGCTCTTAAATTGAAAACATGATTTGACTTGGGGAGTTTCATTTATAGTTAGTAACATGAAATGTTAAGGAATTCTGTGACTATACAAACTATTTAATGCAATTTTGAAAACATTTTGCAGCTAACTAGTACATGCTACATTATGGATGAAATTTAAATTATATGGGGAAAAAACAATGTGGGGTTCTTTAGTTAGCTCAGGACTCTCCTCTTACAGAACTTCTGGTTGTTCTTTTGTTAGCCAACCAGTATTCCCCTTCTTTTAAAAAGATTTCCATTTTAATTTTTAATCTTTATAAAACTCACTTGCTGGCAGAATAATGGTATTTTGAACTAGTAGAATTAGTCTTAGCTGCCTTGCTGCAGGTAATGAAATCTTCAGCTTTGGCTGGATTGAACATTGTGTGAAAGACCTTCATTCTATTTCCGCCCTCTGTTGTTTTGAGAGGCAGTTGTTTTTGAAGAAATAAAGAGGAAACATCAAGACACATTTGTATTGTTTATAAAGAATCAGGAAGCTGTGGCCCTCAGCAGTTGAGATCCCAGGTACCCTATATAGGCTACTACTTGTTTCTGACACAATTTTGAAAATTAAATGTTTCTCTAATTTTTTTTTAATTAGGGACTGGAAAGATGGCTTATTGGTTAAGAGCACTAGTTTTTGCAGAGGACCTGGGTTTGGTTCCCAGCACCCACTTGTTGTCTTATGGCCAGTTCCCCAGTTCCAGGGGATCTAATGTCCTCTTCTGATCTCTGCAAACATTAGGCATACATGTGGTACATACATACATGCAGGACACGACTCTAATGCACATAGAATAAAAAAATTGAAAAATTTGTATTACATTTACTTGCACGAAGGTGTATACATGAGCAAACACTTGCATACACTTGTGTTTGCCTGCCACAACATGCATCAGGGGCAGAGGAAAACTTGCGGGAGTTGATTCTTTCCTATCGTGTGGCATGGAGAGGTTGAAGTTGAACTCTGGTAAGTCCGGCTTGGCAGCAGACACCTTTACCTGCTAAGCCATCCTGAGTTACACATCTCTTTACAGGAATGCTCTGGTAGCCCCAAGAATGCCTGTGATTTACTTTGCATTGTTTAATCTTAGGAAAAATTTAAACATGGGCTGGACCAACCTTATCTGTTAAAGGCCCTAAACTGAAGGCCTGGAGAGACGGCTCAGCAGTTATGAGCACTGGCGACTTCCAGAGGACCCAGGTTTAATCCCCAGCACCCACATGGGGAGTTACAACCATGTGTGACTCCAGTCCCAGGGATCCAGTGCTGTCTGTCTGCTAGCCTCTGTGGGCACTGTAAATACTCATACTTACATAAGCAACTAAAATCTCAAATATTTTATGCCCTAACTGAGCTTTCACCTCAGTCTATTTAGCTTTGATGTATCAAAAAGGGGTGGGAGGAGCTCAAGCACACTTATATTGTCATAGGCAAAGAAAAGAGGACAATTTGAAAGAATACCCATAAAAGTTAAAGCAAAGGAAGCCTTTGTCCTAAAGTGTGTGACTGAGAGCCAAAATATTTTAAGAGTCAGGTGTTTGGTTTCTGGTTTTTTGTTTCTGTTTTTAATAACAAGGTAACCTCTCCCACCAGTGATAAAATCATGTGAGTTTTGAAAATACAGTGTTGAACCTAAAAGAAAAAACTTGGTTGTTACCAGTTTCACATGGCCTGGTTCTTTTACAGGTGTCTGGCTATTTAGATGCATCTTGCTACTGGTTTGTCCTTTCTCCCCTAGCAGTTGATCTTAGGAAGGTGGCTCTTCCCATAGATACAGTGCAAGAAGCAGAACTACTGTTGAGTTCAGGGCCAGCCTGGCTTTAATGGTCAAATGGTCCTTTGTGGCTGTGCATACAGTAGCTGTTATTTAGAAGACTTGAAAAGTGTTGTGGGTGTGGAGAGTATTGGTTACTGAGTGGGTTTGTTCTGAATAAGTTAGTATATTTGTATTTGCTTCTCTGATAACAGGGCAAATGATAAGAGTTAATAGCTTTTTATCCTACCATGTCAGATTGTGGAGCTGTTTAAAGCCCTGTTTGTTTGTTTGAGACAGGGTCTCTCTGTAACTTTGGCTGTCCTGGAACTTGCTCTGTATACCAGTCTGGCCTCTGCTTCCTAAGTGCTGGAACTGAAGGCGTGCACCACCACTGCCCATAAAGCCCTATTCTTAATCACTAGTTTAAAGCCTGAATTAAGGGATGGCTCCCTATCAGTCGATTTTAAACAGGAATTACACTTAAAATACCATGAGCATATTAATTATTGAAGGAAAACATGTAGCTTATGTGTTATTGTCTTTCTTTGATATTACTTTTGTCATTGCTTTCTGGTGACTTCAGTGAGGTGCTGGTATCTACCAAGAAGACTACACCAGGAAGTTGAGGCAGTGGACCTTTGTCTCCTTGAACAGATTTGAGTGGGTTTTTATTTTGTTTTTAATAACTGCTTGTAAATTGGATGGAAAACAAGAAGACTGAAAATAATTGTACATCTGAGGTATGGGGAGATAGATTTAAGAACTAGGAATTTTTTGGTCCCATTTATTTTTTTTAAATAATTTTTATTTTTTTAATTTTAAAACAATCTTCTCATTTTACATACCAATCCCAGTTCCCACTTCCTCCCCTTAAAATAATTTTTATAACCCAGTGTAAGCTCTATAAATTGCTGTATTAATTGGCCTAAGTAGCTTGCCAGCATCACTAGGAAGCATATGGGAAACAGCCTAGTTCATTGTGGAGTCACTGTGTGCTTGGAGTCCCGTCCCACCTGTGGAGGGCGCCTGTGTTGCATTTAGTCACCTTGCTTTTATAAATTGTGGGAGAATTCTGAAGAGCTGTCATTCTGACAGGTGAGGCTTTGTGGAGAATGAGGTATGCAGCTCTTAGGGTTTTAAGGAAGCTGTTTATAGCTCAGAGTTACCAGGACTTGTCCAAGACGAAAAATGCTTAGAGCTGTTAATGTTGCAGGGAGTGTGAACAGGGCCTTGTGTGGATATAGGGGCTTCACACGCCATTAGATGTAAAGGGCATGTTTGGTTTGCCATCCGCAGCCTTGGAGCTGAGCTTGCTCAGCCCTGGTTCACCTCAGTGGATAGTCTAGAAGAGTGGAGCCAGCGAAGGTAGGGGTTCCACACGGTAGGAACCAGGGTGGATCCCGTGCTTTGGACCTTGTACCAGCTAGACCTGCCTGACACTTGAGCCACATTCTGCTCAGGCTCAACAGCACTCATTGGATCAAAGGCCCCAGCATGTCCTCACTTCATTGTTTATTGAAGAGATGGTCTATGGAAGGCTCACCTTACGGTCCTTTCTGTAGAGCTTCAAGGCGAGGTGTCCAATAGAAGCTGGCTGACCTCTACCATACCAGATATCCAGCTTAGAGCCAAGCTTGCAGTTGAGGAGAGGGAGGCTGGTGTCAGTTTAACTGGCATGGTAGAAATGAAGATATCTAGAGAGACACTTGTATGTGTCTCAGTCTGACTTCAGATTATTGAAACAGTAGACTCAGTAGCAGGGATTTCCCCAGGAATCTTGTGCTGAAAGAAGGAAGAGTACCTGTCAGAGGGGGAGCTTGTCTCCTAGAAAGAGATTCCACAGAATTCTAACATATTATCACCACTTTACAGGATAAGACTTCAGGTCGCTGGTAGGTGGGTCTGCATCTTGTCAGGGCTTATGTACATAGCCTTAGCCCTCTATTTAAACTTCAGTTTCACTTTAGGACCCCAAAGATGGACTTGAGGGGTTTGCTGCATGTCTTTAACTCTCTTCCCCATGTGATCACATTGAGTAGTCCTCCTTTTTCTGCTTGCCACTGTTAAATTGGCTCTTTTTATTGACTTATTGATGATGGGTCCAGACCTGACTCAACATAACTTGCTACCCCCATATCTGATAACATCTGTGTGTACTACAGAGTCTTTGATGAATGGTTCCCACCAAGGACAATACTTTTGTTTTGACATTGAAAATACACATATGTGGGCTGGAGAGATGGCTCAGAGGTTAAGAGCACTGACTGTTCTTCCAGAGGTCCTGAGTTCAATTCCCAGCAACCACATGGTGGCTCACAACCTTCTATAATGGGATCTGATGCCCTCTTCTGGCATTCAAGTGTACATGCAGATAGACTATATATCATTTTAAAAATTAAAAAAAGAAAATACACACATTTTCTGAGTCAGTTTTGTGTGCCTGATAGCACCTAACACATGGTGATGTGTAAATGGTCCCCACTTAATAACTGCAGAAGCCAGCTTTCAAAATGAGGTGTATTTATACACAGACTAACCCCTCCCCAAGGCCATGTGTGTGGTTAAAGCAGAGTTGCTTACACTAGGTGGTAGATAGCTGCTAGATACTCAGGTGAATGTCTCATTGCCCTTCCTAACTCTCCATGAGGGGGGCGGGGGGTGCAGTCAAGAAACCCAGCTGGGGTAATTTTTTTTCAAGGAGTACAGCTTAACTTCCTAATGTGGCAGTTACATGGCTCAGAGGACAGCTGCTTGCAGCATCCCCGTTTATCCAAGAAAGACTTGATTTCCACCTACATCATTTGTGTGGATCTCTGGAAATTGGAGCTGCATGCACAGGCCCTTCATGGTGTGTGTTTGCATTGCTATCTGTGGCCCTCTGCTCTCACCAGCTGTGCTGCTCCACTTGAAAATGTTTAAAAATACAGAAAATGGTGAAACTCCACAGTGGGAGCTAGGAGAGCTTTACCTTGTTTAAGGCTCACTACTGATAAGACCTTCACCATACATAAGAATTCCAGTGAAGCCAGCAGTGGTGGCACACACCTTTAATCTCAGCACATACCCATCATGAAGCAGAGCCAAGCAGATCTCTGAGTTCGAGGCCAGACGGGTCTACAGAGTGATTTCCAGGACAGCCAGGGCTACACAGAAAAATCAAAACCAAAAAACGACAGTGACAGCAGCTAACAAACTCATCTATGAGATCTCACAACTGGGAAGTAACTTGGTGTGTGGCAGGAGAGGAATACTGGTCTTTTGTTTAGATGATTTCAGATTTCTGAATTAAGCACAAGATCAGTTTTCCTTGTGTGTCTGTGATGTTGTTTTATAGCAATCAGTCTTGATCAGAATCTGTACCTAAGTCACAGTTTTTCTCATCTAGAAGGAACTGGCAAACACCCCTGACTGTCCTAAGATGTGTGCCTATAAGCTGGTGACCATCAAGTTCAAGTGGTGGGGGCTGCAGAGCAAAGTAGAAAACTTCATTCAAAAGGTAAATCTACTTACAGTGGGACTTCCTTGTGGGAGATTTGAGAGAAGGTGACTCTTGGAAAATGGTTTCTATGACAAGCATTTTATCCTTTATGACATTAAAGTTACTGTCACCGTGTCTGTCTGATCCCCTGTAAACATCAAATCCAAATAACAAGATTTTAAGAGACTTTTTTCTCCTTCCTTCCTTCCGTCCGTCCGTCCGTCCTTCCTGTTTCCTGTGTGGATACTTTGCCTGCACATATATCTGTGCATCGTGTGCATGTGGTGCCTTTGGAAGCCTTGAAGAGGGCATCAGATCCCCTGGAACTGGAGTTAGAAGCAATTGAGAGCCGTCATGTGGGTGCCCGAAACCAAACCTAGGTCGTCTGGAAGAGCTGCATGTGGTCTTAACCTCACTGAGTCATCTCCCGCCCTTACGGGACTGCTTAAGAGAGATGCAGTGTTTATTCAGTGAGCTTTCCAGTACAAAGTCCCTCCCGTGACTAGCCTGTCCATGAAGAGACCTAGTATCCTGGCCACTTTTCTGGCACTCACGCTGTCTTGTCTGGAGTATCTTCTGTAGAGGTCTTGCCAAGAGTAGATAGACCCTGAATTGATAACATGATCTGAGGATCCCTATCCTAATTTCTTTTTAAAAAACTGAAGCCTGGTCTACAAGAGCTAGTTCCAGGACAGGCTCCAAAGCTACAGAGAAACCCTGTCTTGAAAACAAAAAAACAAAACAAAAAATGAAGAAAACATAAGCAGTTAGATATAGAAGGGGGATCACGGTGATATAAACACATTTATGTATAGTGTTGCCCAACATCACACAGAACAACAAAATACAATAGGTTATAAAAACACAGGAAGATGCGGGAACACCCTATGATTACTGTTCCTATAGTATTTACCCCCATCATCATTATAGAGATGTCTTTGGGGACTGGAAAGACAGCTCAGTGGTTAAGAGCTGCTTTTTCAGAGCACCTGGGTTTAATTCCCAGCGCCCACATGATGGTTTACATCGATTGGTAATAATAGTTACCAGGCATAGGGGATTCATACCACTTTCTGGCCTCCATGGGCTCAGCGGTGCACAAGACATGCATGCATACACATAAAAAGAAACCCTCGGAAATAAAAAGATGTCCGTTACCCCCCCCAGATTCTCACAGTGCTTCTTCTGCCTATTCACAACCATCCCTTGAGCACACTTATGTGCTGGCCTTCTTTCTCACCTAGACATTGTAATAAATAGGTTGACAGTCCAATTTAAAAGTCACATGTGTAAACATGTAATTCTCTGTTCATGGGGGGAAAGTTGAAAATTGTTCCCAAAGTGTTGGTTGTTGTATGTATTTTGCTCTCTTTTTTGGGAAAGTTGAAAACAACTTAAATAGTTGGGTATTTAAATTTGGTATTTCTATACATGATTTTCATATATATGTTTATGTGTGTGCATACACATGGGCACTAATGTAGTGCACAAAAGAATTAGTGCAGAGTACGTAATGCTTTCATTGGTGTGTCTCTAAGCACTGGGGGATTTCCTTCAGTGCAGTATGCCCTTTGCTACAGAGAGAAGACTGGGTCTGGTTTTATTGTAGAAAAATCTAGTTGACCTTTGCTCCTTGGCATTGAGAACAGGTGTCAGTATATGAAGCCTAGCAGGAGCATATGGAATTCAATTATGCATGCTGTGCATTTTTGGCTTTTACCAGACCATTAATCCTTTTGCCAATGGAGATTCCCATTTCTCAGGGAACTTTGAAAATAAGTTTTGAATTATGTTTGTTTGTTATATGTCATTGTGTATACCAGCTGCGTGGGTATGGAGGTCAGAGGACAGTTTGTGGGAGTTGGTTCTCTCCTTACACCATATGAATCCATGTATTGAACTGAAGTCATCGTGCTTGGAAGCAAGCATTCTTACCTGCTGAGCTGCATTGCTGCCCCTTCACAGGGAATTGATTTTCCTGTATAAAATTATGATAGGCTAGAATTAATGTTGATGTAAAGAATTTTTATTTTATTTCTTTTTTCTTTTTTTTTGCAACAAAGTCTCTCTACATAGCCCTGGCTTTTCTGGAACTCATATAGACCAGGCTAGCCTTGAACTCATGAGATCTGCCTTTGCCTCTTGAGTGCTGGGTTAAAGGTATGTGCCACCACACTTGGCCTAGTTTCTGCTGTTGTATAAAGTGGTCTTTTAACTAAGTGCAAGTTCATTTTATGGGCTTGGGGCATGTAAAATTAATGTGTCACTAATTGGAAGTTTTTGCCACTTTGTTTTAAAAGCAAGAAAAACGGATATTTACAAACTTACATCGCCAGCTCTTTTGTTGGATTGACAAGTGGATCGATCTGACAATGGAAGACATTAGGAGAATGGAAGATGAGACTCAGAAAGAACTCGAAACAGTAAGACTGGTTGTGGTGGTACTGTTTCCCTTTATAAACCTGTATGTTCTTAGCAAGTGTAGAATTGGAGTTGGACAGAGTGTTACTGCAAGCCATTTCTCACCACGTGTATTTTCATCCAAATGGAACCTTTTGGACACTCCTGAAGGTGGACTAAAGCTTTCTTAACCTAAAATGTGTTCCTTGTAAAAAAACATCCCAGTGCTTTGTACTGGGTCTTGGGCATCAGTTTTTCTGCAACAGTATCTGTCTGGGTCCTTTTCATTTTACATCGAGATGCCTTGGGCTCAGCCTGCTCAGTGGTCAGCTCAGCTTCTCTGTAGGCAAGGTGAGGACAGGGAGTCCTTTGAGTTCACCAGTCCCACCTTCCACTTAGCAGTAAGCTTTTCTTCCTTGAAAAACTCTAGGCAGATTGCAGTAGTCCTTGACAAGAGGTCAGGGTATAGTTTCATGGCTAAACTTGCCCTAGCTCCTGCCCATAGCCAGTAGGTATCTCCACTCTTCCAAGGCCATTTTCCTTAGCTTCCTCCCACAAGGATTTGGTTTTGATTTTTTGCTGAGCCATGCTTTTCTGAAGTTAGTAGTTCTTTCCCAAAGTGGGCAGTAAATCCAGGGCATGCCCAGGGCCTTCAGGACTTACAGACAGTCACCCTGAGGCCTACTAAAGTTCCTGGCTCTGCAAGCCCTGCAGCTGTGGTACCTGATTATATGAGACTAGAGCCCTCATGTCATGGAGAGTGGTGGGAAGTCAGGCTCTTTGATAGGGAAAGAATGCCGTCTCTGCTATAGCACAATGAAAAATTGTCTGCAGTTGGTTACTTAGGGTGATCAGGGCAGGCCTGCTTCTTCTAATTAGCCTTATACCAATATTTAGAAAGGAGTAGGCTCTATGTTCTTCATAGGGCAATAGAATGTTTTAACCTATCTTATATTTTTATAAATGGATTTTGCTCCAGATTATTTTAGGTTGATTGAGTTTGGAATGTACTTTCCCAAAGAGACAACATTATAAAGGGGTTGGTTTTCTCTTGCTGCAGCAAAGTTCTGGGTGGTGGAATGATCAAGCCTGGGTCATGCTGCTCTGGCCTTCACACCTCTCTCCCTCTGTGTTCCCTTCTTCTCAATAGTTAGGTGCTTCTCTGTAACTGGAGGTTTCTCCACCCACCAGTTCACGATTATCCACTCTGAGGCTGTTAATTACAAACTGTTTGGTCAATGGCTCAGGCTTATTACTAACTAGCTTTTACATCTTAAATTAACCCATTTCTATTAATCTATGTATTGCCACATGGCCATGATGTTAACTCACATCTTGCTTCTTCTGCAGTGACTGGTGTCTCTGACTGACTCTGCCTTCCTTCCCCTCCCACCCCTGTCTCTCTGCTTGGATTTCCCACCTAGCTATATTCTGCCTGACTATTGGCCAAATCAGCTTCTTTATTAACCNTAGCTTTTACATCTTAAATTAACCCATTTCTATTAATCTATGTATTGCCACATGGCCATGATGTTAACTCACATCTTGCTTCTTCTGCAGTGACTGGTGTCTCTGACTGACTCTGCCTTCCTTCCCCTCCCACCCCTGTCTCTCTGCTTGGATTTCCCACCTAGCTATATTCTGCCTGACTATTGGCCAAATCAGCTTCTTTATTAACCAATGGTAATAAAACATATTCACAGCATACAGAGGGCATCCCACATCACTCCTTTAAGGAGCAGTCCTGGTGCCACCCCCTCCTAGCAGGAACTCTTCCTCTGCCTTACCCTCCCATCTAGTACTCCAGAATCCAGAATATTCACTCCTTCTACCATCTACTCTGGAGCAGCTGCTTAAGCTGTAGCATGGCTGCTTCCAGCCAGTGTTTCCCAAAACCTCGGGGTGGCAGAAAACCAGCCTCAGGGAAGAACCCTTGCCCTAGTTGGGCGTTTTGTGCTAAACTGTCAGTTGAGGAAGACTGATCACCTGGTGACCAGGCCCTTGCACCCCGACTCCTTGGACAGAATATGTCTGAGGTCTCCTGCTCCCAACTCTTGATTCTTTCAAAATTCTCAGCCTGCAGATATCTGAACACACCATGAGATCCCCTAGTCTAGAGGTGCCATTTCCTGCTCCCACGTGTAACAGGAATTTCTTCTCGTGCCTAGTCAAAGACTCTCATACAATGTAATATTCTTAATTCTCAGATATTTTAAGAATTGACTTTCTTTTTATCAAAACACTTTTAGACTTGAGAATGCTTGGCCCCTTAAGTTGGGCATAGGAAGGACATGCACATGTATGCATGTGTGTGTAGCCTGAAGTTTGCAGAGCTGTAAGAATTAGCCAGGTGCTAGAAGAGAACTGGCCGTACCCTGGGGTGGATTGGAGGAAGGAATTGTTGTAGAAATACAGTATTGTTTGTTTTCTTTCTTTTTTTCTGGTTTTCTTCTGTGAGTTTTTGTTTGTTTGGTCTGTAAATGTTAGAAATGCCTGCTCTTTTGCTGGTTTGTGGGTTTGTTTTGTTTTGTTTTTTTCCATGTGCTGTTTCTCTGTGTCTCTTCCTTTGATCCTTATTCTTTTCAGTAATCCTGAAAGCACTAAGAAACTGCTCTAAAAACAGCCAAGGTAGCAGCACCTTCACATCTTCCTGTCTGATCCAGAGACAGCAGTGAAAGGTGGACCAGACCATGCCCCCTTCCCCTGAAGCATTTTCTCAAAGCATATTGACAACTTCCCTTGGAAATGTATCCCTGATAATTTGCCACCAGACTGGAGGCCTTTGTTTAGATGCAGATACAGTTAACTTTTAAGGCTGTTTAAGGAAAACCTCACACAAGTTGGTTGAAGCCAGGACCTCAGAACTCCATCCCTTCTAGGTCTACATGAGAAGCAGACAGTCTATGTAGTCATTGCTAGACCTTCTTTTCTCCACTTGCTTTCTAACCCCTATGTAGAATCATTTTAGCAGCTCATGATTTTATTTTACATTTAGATGCGTAAGAAGGGTTCCGTCCGAGGCACGTCGGCCGCTGATGCCTAGATGAGTCCCCTGTAGGTCAGAGACATTTTCAAACTGTGTAAGTGAAGACCTGGGTAAAAGAATGTCTAAAAGCCTGCGCCTTTCGGTGATGGGGAGTTAACTGCTGAGCGCCACAGGCTCTTGTCTACATTGAAGGCATTCCACTTTTAGAATTGAAGAGGTGCCTATTGTAGAAACTGTGAGCATGTATGTTTTGTGCATCATTCTGTGGGCCAGGTTGAATGTTTCATCCCACTGTCAGTGTAGTTGCTTGTTTAGTGGCACTGTCCTGGAAACTGGTTCACCTTTTGATAGACAACCAATTAGTGGGACCGTTTCTCAGTAGAACACTTTGCGGTTCCCATGGTAGTCCTGGATCTCTCCTGCCACACTATCAGGCTAACTTCAGAAGCTCACTGTAGGTAAAGTGTTTTCTGTGTGCCACAGTCTCCCTGTTGACTCTACAGTTCACTTCACTTTGTAAGCCTGACACTTTTCTGTGGTATTCCTACCAAAGACTTTGTGCCCACATGACATTTCCATAGGTGGAGCAGAGAGCATCAAATCGACTCCACAGGTATAGGCAAAGACTGAGAGCAGCAGAACCTACTGTTCTGTGTAGGTGTCCATGTGCTCAGACCTGCACTGGGCTTCCTTGCTGCTCCCGTAACAGAGCTGCCTTCTCCACATCGACTAAGTGAGAGGTGCTTGGTCATGCAAAGGAGCTGCTATGCCAAACAAGAATTGAGTAACACTTCTGAGATTTCCTGAAAGCTCTTTATCACTCATGTTCATTAAAAACAAAACAAAAAAACATTTTTTGGGGGGGGGTTTTCAATTATTGTCACTTTGTTTAAGTACTAACTTTCAGTGATTTTTTTCCTGCTTTGAATTTACTTTTCTCTGTGATGAAATAAAATGTTTTGCCTTTAACATGGCTGGTCTTTTTGAACAGAAATGAAGTTTTGGGGTGCCATAGTTTAGGGAACATTTTCTACCAAATATTTTCCATATTGAGTGTCTCAGGAGAGCCTATGGCCTAACTTGCTGTTTGCTTCTTTACTTTCTTACAGCTACGGAGTCAAGGCCAAGTGAGGGGAACGAGTGCAGCCTGTGACGAGTGAAGATGCTACCAGTGTCTCTGTGTTGATGTTTCCAGTGTGTGCCTCTGATGACTCAAGGGCACGTGTACACACACACATACATATACACACATACGCGCGTGCCCATGTGTATATATGTATGTGTGTATGTCTGTAGCTGTATGTAAAACACATATGGCTAGAGGCCTAGATATACACACAAGTGTATATATGTATGTGAAAACATTGAAGGGATCAGTACAATTTCTCAAAAGTACTGTACCTCTCTTCAGCAAAAATACTAAAGAAAATATTTTCAGTATATAAACCTGGAACGGATTTTAATAATCATCAATGTGATGCCCTTGATGGATAAATGGACTGCCATGTGGTGCTGGCTGGCGTGCTTCATGAATGCCAGGTGTGGACCAGTGTGTATAGGTTTTGGTTGTTTCTGTTTTTTCAAATCACCACACATACACTTTTATTTTTATCCCATTAGCAGCAGACTCCTACAGAAAGATATCTTCAGATTGTTAGATACTCCAGTGAATCCGGAGAGTAAACTCTGGATGTTCTGGATGTATTTGTAACTATTTATTTCTGAGTGGCCACTATCTTCCAGCCAAATCCAACAATGTCTGTCAAGTAAGGAGTGAAATTAAAGCTCTTTACTAGTTTGCCCAAGGGGTGGGGAAGTCTTTTTTTTAAAATTGCCACTTTTTATTGGATTTTTGTATTTTGAATTTCAGATATTTTTCTACATCAAATCTAGCAAAAAAAAAAAAGTGATGACGGTTTGTGATTCCTAATAAACACTAGACAATATTCAGACTCTGGTTGAGCAAACAAGGCGATAAAGGAAATAACCTTGATGGTATTGCACGTCGCACAGAGCTTTTCTGTTGAGCTCTGTTTCTGGGATCCAGTGTGGAATGCTGATGGTGAGCTAGGAACAGTTAAATGTGGCACAGGACTGTCCCCATCCTGAGGCCAGCTCGATCCTAAGCATTGCTACCGACACTGCTTCCTTTTCTTCCCTCTTCTTCTTTCTCCTCTTTTTCTTTTTTTTAAAGGAAGGAACAATAGGTAAGATTTTTTTTAATTAACTTTTCTGTATGATGCTGTTTTCCCTTGTCAGTCCCAGAAGCCTGACCAGAATCATACTGTTGAAGCCCTCAGGTTACACACTGTCTTTTTAACCTACATCAACCCACAGTCCTCCATCCCTCATAGAACACATCACCCCCACAGTGAGCCCATTAGGAACTGGTTCCTTTGCTGACAGGCTTGCCCTGCGTGCCCCTCCTCCCATGTCCTGTGTTCCCACGGGAGCAATGACAGCACTTCCCACTGCATTGCAATAATACCGTCATCCTCGGCAACAGACCCTGGCTTCCATGTGTCCTCTCAAGATAAAGGCTGGTGTTTTTTCTCTGGATACTGGTGGGAGATGGATTTGGTCACATCAGTGGGAAAGGCACCAGAAGGGTCATTGCCAACCCCAGGCAGTGGAGAACCCAGTCTTCCCCAGTGAAACTAATTCATGGATAGCTATAGTCACATTGGGAGCTTGGGCACACAAGGAAATGAGCCTGGTGTGGACTCTACTGTCTTTCTAACAGCTGTGGAGATTGAGGGACGTGGTGAATGTCAAATACCTGTTGACTTGGCAGTCTCTTATGTAAACTACAGTAAAACAAAGTAAGTGAAATTGAAACAAAAATAAATTTGATCACAAAATGCCACTTGTGTGCTTGAATGGCTGTTTCCCTGGTGCCACTGGCTTGAAGCAGTGTGGACCACTTCAGTGCTGGCTTTTCAAGAGTTCTCTGGGTTTCAACAATCCCACTCTGAGAAGGAGTGTTTTGCTGGTCCTGTGAGGTGGCTTGTTCTTGACATGGGCCCATGCTGGTCAGGTTATCACGTGGTTTCAGAGGTGTTTTCCTGTCCCTACGGGAAGCTAAGTACTGTTAGCCTCGGAGTTTGTAAAAATTATTTTTAAAGGAAAGACAAATTCAGAAAGCCTTTGTTTTTAAGTGTTCTGTCAGGCTCTGCTGTCATGTCTTACTGTCTCAAGATCGTGTCTCTGGGATATTTTGTCCTTTAGAACTTGGTTGTGTCTCCTGTGATCTCTGTTGGAGACAAGGCCTACTGCCTGAGTAGACTTAATGTGCAGCCTGTTTGAGGTTCCTTTCTTAGTGTTCTGTTTCAGATATCAGCATGCCTGGTGATCTAGTTTCTTGCATTTATCAACCTGAGTGTACACAGTCACCTGGTGCTCAGCAGAGGTTCTGAGGCAAATAAGGGCAGATGTGCAGCCCAGTGTGGGAGACAGACATAGATAAGAACTGGTACAGCACAGGTTGGCGTGATAACTCATGAGGAGTACTGTTGGAGCTTTACATACTGGGCAAACAAGAAATTGACGAAAGTACTTGCAGACCCAGCAGCCCTGAGACCTCCCAGAGCCTTTTCCTCTGCTGTGGAGGGCACAGGCCTAGGCAGGTGAGACTTTGTACCTTTTTGACAGATGGCAGCTCTCTTTCCTGGCCTTCTGTTTTACTGTTCCACTAACTTTCCATGCTGCCTCCCTGTGTGTCCAAGGCTGCTTCTGCCCCTCAACCTGATGGTGTTTTCAAGTGGCCCAGCCTTGTAGACATGTCTCCGGAGGTAAGAGCTGCTCAGCTCCACAGCCATCCTCATGGAGAACATGCTGACCTTGCTCTTGGTCAGCAGAGCCACTAGAAGTCAGGAGGTGAATCTCAAGAGGGTCTCTGAAGTTGCAGGATTCTAGAGCTTGGCTTGGTGTGAGTGGGAAGGAAGAAGAGCAGTGGAAACCCAAATCCTAGCCCATCTTGTCTGTGGGATGCCTTGGACAGACCTGCCCATACGCTCCAGTCTCGTGATCTGATGTGAACACTGCAACTGCAGCCTACGTTATATCCCCTTAGCAGGCTACAAAGTGGGAAAGGAAGATAGATGTGCCTGAACCTTCCTGTGATGGTCATCCTTTCATCAATCTGATGTTGCCGTAGTGCAGGGCTTCTTCACTGGAGGGATGTTCAGAGCCAGCCTTGTTCTGACAAAACAAGCTTCCTGCACCCTGACAAGCTTATCCTCTCAGAGGCTGAAATTCCACACGAGGAACCGTCATGACTACTTCATGGAGTCATGTTCTGCTGAGTTAAGTCCTAAATTCAGATATGACTGGATTAAGAATGTCTCCATTCTCCAGGTGGTGGTGGCGCACACCTTTAATCCCAGCACTCGGGAGGCAGAGGCAAGTGGATCTGTAAATTCGAGTCCAGCCTGGACTACAAGAGCTAGTTCCAGGACAGGCTCCATTCAAAGCTACAGAAAAACCCTGTCTCAAAAAAAAAATGTCTCCATTCCAGCCAAGGTCCTCTGGCTGTCTTAAAACCAGCCTGTGCAACTCCCGTGTCCTGAGAATGTTTCATCATGCTAGAGGCCGATGGCAACAGCTGCATCCTAGAAAACAGATGAAAACCTTTGTAGATGCCACTTTGTCACTGTCATCTTTCTGTGGGTTTGTCTTGGTACACCCCCTCTTCAAAAGCAGGAAAACCCCTGCCTCTCCCAGAAGTACCTGTCCCTAGGTCAGGTGCCATGCTCCTTCCAGAAGCTGCTTATTTGGAGTGTGACCATCACTATTGACTAATGAGTGGAACCCTTAAATCTCACTTCACGCCCTATGTTGGTGTGGCCACTCCTCAGAGTCATCTCTTGTAACAGGAGCTTCAATCATGAATGTCATTTTTCACCGTAGCTGATATCTGCCAGTCTAGTAACAGGATGCTGGAGAAAATGAACAAGACTCTTCCCTTAACCCACAACACAAGGGGCAGCAACTCTTGAGTCTACCCTTTCTCCCCAGTCACCAAAGCCAGAGGCCTCAGAATCCATCTCCAGAATGTCAACATATCACTAATGGTCACACTAGACAAGAAGCCTAGCCGGTCCCTAGGCTCAAAGAGTGTTCCTGGGTAAAAGCCGCTGCTGCCCTTGTTCTTCCAGTCCAAGCTGTGTTCTAACCATCCTCATCTCAGAATTTCACATGAAAGATAAACACTGGATATGCTGGTGCACACTTTTAAACCTAGCACTCAGGAGAGGCAGGCAAGATCTCTTGTCAGTTCAAGGTCAGCTTGGGCTACAGAGGATTTTCTGTATCAGCTACACACTAAAACACTGCCTTTTGTTCTTTAAGGGATGTGAGGCTTTGTGCCATGTTTTCTTTGACAGCTGTATGTTTCTATGCTTGCAGAAACATCCAGTGACCTTCATATAGTATGGCCCCAAAAGCCGTCATGGTAGGGCAGGTTTGACCAGTTCTCAGAAGTGTATGGGTAGTCTTGGACTGTGCCACAGAATTGCTCTCTAGAACCTGTGATGGGTGACTCCATGTGGTCCAGAATGCCAGTCACCATTAGGTGCCTCATTCTGACGCTAGCCAACAGAGGCAACAACAGTCTGCTTCCCTAGCTGAGATATTCAGAGAAATAGTGGAAGCATTTCCAGTCAGCACAGACCCAAAGCTGCAAGGTGGTACTACAATTCACAGAAGGCACTGATGATGCTGATTAAATTCTTGATGTGTGCTGCTCCTCTGCTGTGGTGCCCCCAACTTGACCTGAACTTTGTGCCCTGGCTTCTGGTGGAGTCTGCCTTAGTTTCTGAGAAGCTATGAGGTGCCTGACATGCTGCTTGTGTGTTGATCTTTTACTGTATGTTGATAGCAAGATAGCCTTCAGACCATGAGAGGCATGGAGAAACACAACAGAGGAGTAGCTTACAGGATAAAAACAGAAGCTTTGCCTCTGGGTGGCCCATGGCAAGATGTCTCCCTACATCCTTGAATGCTAACAGCATCATTTTAGTACCCCTCTCACCAGTGGTATGCCCACTTCCCCTCCAAGGTGTCCTAGTGTCTACTCCCATGTGTCCTTCCAAGACAGAACCTGTGACCTCTCAGCTATAGTCCACAGCAGCTGTTTAGAACTGGGGCTGGCAAGCTTTCTGTAAAGGGCTAGGTGTTGAGATTTTGAGCCTATAGTCTTGTGCAGCTGCCCTATGCTGCCCCAGTAGCAGGCAGATAGCCTTGAGCATCACAGGGTGAGGGGTGTGGCCCCAATTGGGCCACGTGACACCTTGCTAATAATTCTCTATCATTTGATTTCCAAAACTGTTAAAGTCCACCAGTGCTGCCATCCAAGTAGTCCTCACACCAAATTTGCAGCTTGATAGTTGCCTGGAAGGCAGGTGACACTGCACATCTACTAAAAATGGAGGCAGGTCGCCTTCTAATCAAGGGTCCCTCAGATCACCTGCTTGTCCAGACCATAGTTGCCAGTTGCAGAACCCCAAGCCTGTGGCTACAGCTTTCATGCTCAGAATGTTTTGTTTTTTTGTCATCTGGTTTGTTTGTTTGATTTTTTGAGACAGAATTTCTCTGTATATCCTTGGCTGTCCTGGAACTCACTTTGTAGACCAGACCGGCCTCGAATGCAGAGACCTACCTGTCTCTGCCTCCTGAGTGCTGGGATTAAAGGTGTGCGCCACCAGCATCGTAAGAGTATTTGCTCATAAAGTTCTCTGAGGCAGAGCTGAGCTTCATAGTGGCGTAGAAACCCTCAGGCATAGTCTGTAATATTCTGGAAGGGGCAGGAATGGGGATGTGCTAGATGCCAGAGTCCCTCACCCAGCGTGGCCTCTGGCAGAGTGTGAACAGCCAGGTCTATTCTAAAATTCCACACTTGGAGGCCTCACTGAAAGGTTGGGCGGGACAACATTCTGCTCCTGTTGAGGTCCCTTACCAGTGGCACCTTGTCTCCTCCCACCCCAGCTGGCTTTGTGTTTGTGCTATGGACCATGAGAAGTCTCTAGGATCCTGTTGTGTGTCCCTTCTAAGTGTGCTTGGCAGCATTGGGGGGGGTTGGCCTGTGAATACCTGGAGGGAGTAATGAGGAAGCTGTGGGCAGGGCTGTACCACTTTACCAAGGTTTATAGCTGAAGCTGTAACACACAAGGCCTGGAGGCTATCCTCCCCCCCCACATGCCTGGCTAGCATTGCCTTCTCTGGCTGGAGACAATATCGGTTGAACATCTGGTGGGCCATGAACTCAGTGCCCTGCTGTGTGGGGCCCAGAAATCTTAACAGGATTTTAGTCTTGCTTTTAGCCCATCTTGAGGGACTGGCTCAGCTTTTGCATCTGAGATTGAGGCCAGCCTGTGCATGTTAGTGCCGCCCATGACTGGATGTCACGCCCCACACTAGGTCTCTCTCCCCCATGACTGTCATGCACGTGGCAGCCACCATCCCAGGGTGCTGGGATGAGACAGCGACCGGTGTTTCTCAGTGGGATTACTGTTACTGCTGTTGTCCTGTTAGCCCTGTAAGTGTGGTTGATACCTTTAAGTCATAGAATGGACCTGGCTGCTCACACTTCAAGAGACCACGCTGGGTCCGAGGCTTTGGCATTTAGCGCATGCATCCTATGCCTGCCCCTCTACTTAGCTGAACAATAGGTCCAGAATGAAGCCTTGGCCCATCTGAGCATTGGTGTCCTGCCAGTGGAAGTCTCTGAGTAGTCAGCACCAACATGGAACATGGCTCTGTGACAGGGAACATATGAAAACAACCCTTTTTTGTGCCCTGATTAGACTCTTAGCTAGAGTCACTAACCATCCCACTTTACCCAGGACAAAGGATTCCTGGGAGGCCAGGCTTCGGTGCTAAAATGAGGACAGTCCTGGACAAACGGGCCATTGGTCACCCTGTTGTAAAACCCAAACACCAGCATTGTTAATTCCAGCAGCTTTTATTAAAAGGCACATGTAAACACAGCCAAATACAGGAGACATGCAATGCTATAATCTAACTGTCCCCAGCTCCACCAGGGCACAGATTGCATAGCCACAAGTAGGAGCAGGGGACTGCGAAGCCAGTCTCACAGGAGGTCTCTGAAAACGCTTAGCTAGGCTAGGGAGAGCCCTCACAGTGCACTGCTCTTCCCAGGTTGCCCTGGACAGTTAGGGCAAGCATATCCAAGCTCACTGAGCTTCCAGGAGCCAAGGACCCCTTCCTGAAGGAGAGCAAAGGCCCCTGGTCAGACTTGCCTGTTGTGCTCCCCTCCCACCCCTTTCATTCCTGCCCACTCACCCCTAGGCTCCACCCACAATGGTCTCATTCCAGATTCTGAGACCTGGGAGCCCATAGATCTGTTTTGAATGAATGGAACAGAGAAGCTCAGAATTTAACCCATTCCTTGCTAGCTTGCCTCCTACCATTAACCATTTCCTGCCCCTGCCTGTGGCATGACCCAGCAACAGCGCTCAGCTATCTTCCGTTTTGTGAGGAAACATTTCTGCTTCATGATTGTGTGTGCTCTCGTTTCTCTCCCGTTATCTTAATGAATTAACTGGGTGCCCGTTGCTCCCCGGCCCCCCGCAGTTTATGAGCTATACAGCAATCACTGCGATCTTCGTCAGCCCCACACAGTTGTTGTACCGGTTCCTATTACAGTAATTGGCGTGAACTTTATTCTTTTGCAGAGAGATTCTTTGGCCCGCTGAGACTGCATAACCATCTGCCATAAATTGAGACTAGTACGGCTTATTTTGGTGAATGCAAAATTGGATCCCATTCTTTACTCTGTGGCTTGATTCAACTTCCAGATGGTTAATCCACATGAAGTAATAGGAATGCACCACGGCTCTGCTTAGCTGAAGATAGAGACGTAATATTTATTTGCTGATGTGGAGGCCTCCAAATGCTGCCCTGTCGGGATGTCAATATATAACACAGCAGCACAGAAATGTCAGCTTGTTCCACAGGAACGACAGCGTCCCTTGAGTTGCCATGGGGGACCCCTTGGTGCCCCCCCTTCTGTCCTTGACCTAATCTCAAGAGGTTTTGTTCTCTCCCGGGCTGCTTCTTATCAGCTAGGTCTGCCCGTGTAGCTGGCTTCACATCTGCTTTGACTTTAGTGCCTGTGACATTTTCATTAATACTTCTCCAAGGTTGAGCCTTCATTCCAAATACCCTGCAGCTCACAGAAGCTGAAGCTCAGCTGTACCCAGCTGGGTGCTGCTGGGAAACTTGGCCCCAAAATACCAACAAGTCTGCCGGCCCCACCCGGACGAGCTGATGGACACTTTTTAATTGTTACTGATCATGTTCACCTGCTATGCTGGAGGATGCAGAGGTAGATCTTGGGGGTGGGGGGTGGGAGAGTGATTTTTTTTCACTCTGGGGAATGTTGACTGCCTCTGGGCTTGGCAATGTGTGCTGCCCTGCCCCCTAAACTCCTCCTGGGCCTCAGCATGTGGTACAGGAACATCTGAAGCCTGCATCTCACCACCTGGGAGTGCTAAAGCTGCAGGACCCTGTACCAGATGGGTCCTCCAACCCAGTTTACCCAGGGCTAATCTGGTTTAGCCCCACCTCCTGTGCTTCACTCAGAGCTGGGCAAAGGGAAATAGTTGCCCACCCTTGGGGCTTGTCTGTCCTAGATCTGCAGAGAGGACCTCCGGGGCCCATTCTGGAGGTCCTGTGTTTGAGTATGTTTTCTGGGTGATTCCAATGGGCTCTTGAATTTGGGAACCACGTCAGTGAATCTCAAGTGCCCCCTCGGTCTACCATCCTACAATGTGCCTTTGTATTTTGCATGGATTTAACCCACAAAGCCATCACTGAAGTCTTTCTTTCTCCCTCCCTCAGTTCTCATCTCTGCCTGCCTACCTTTTGCCACTCAGAAGACTGATGGAAGAACTGAGCACAAGCAAGTACTCGTGGTTAGGAGTGTGGCCTACACCTACACGCCACCTTCATTTCAAAGTTCTTGGGTAGACTTGATTGGCAGTTAAATCAAGGAGATTCTAGTTGCCTGGGAATTAGATGTAGACTTAAAAGGGGGTAGTGAAAGCCAGGTGTGGTGGCGTGCACCTTTAACCCCAGCACACAGGAGGCAGAGGCAGGCTGATCTCTGAGTTCCAGGCCAGCCAGATCAAATAGGCCCAAAATAAGTGAGGGACATGTTGGGGAGGGGGAGAAAAAAAAGAAAGAAATGAGGGATATGTGAGGAAAAAGCAAAACTTGAAAGTTTCCAGATGGGACAAGTAAAGCAGATCTGAGGCTCTACAGCAGTAGAGTCTGCCAGCCCCTCCACCCATCACACATGAAGTTGTATGTGATGTAGACTCTCGTGTGCAGTTTCCAGTCACTCCAGACTGCCACATGCCTTTTTACAGCAGCCTTTGTCATGTCTGTGCAGGCTGCCTGCACCATGCATATGGAAAGACTTCAAAGTGAGCCCTCGAAATGCATTATTGGCTAGAGAATGGCAACCAACGAGAAGCTGCCAAAAGTAGCCCAGGGTCCATCCAGCAGGATCAGAGCCTCTGGCTGGAGCCATTGGCTTTAGTGGCAGGCAGCATGTTTGTTCAGGTGGGCTAACTAAAGCTCCAGGGGTAGGCTGCAGCAGAGGCGGTAAAGGTGGAGCTAAGTCAGACCACGGCTCAGTCCTGCTCCCTGGCTGCGGCAGACACCTTTTGCAGGAGCATTAGCCTTCAGGGAACTCTGGAGACACTGCCCTTTCTCCCTCAGAGAAGCCTCCTGACTCTTTGTAGACAGGCCACATCCCTGTCTACAAAGGCACAAAAACGGGCACGTGCAGATTCCTTGGTGACTCTCCAGACCCCTCTGCTGTCATCCTGCCCCTTTCTATTCCAGCTACACTGCTTCCTGCTGACTACTTTGTGACCCACCACACAGGTCCCTTCAGCAATGAATGATCCTGTTCCTGGACTGATCACATCCCCTCAAAGGCTCCTCCTCCATTGACTCATTGGGTCCAATGGCCTCTCTTCATGCCTTCCTGAACCACCATTTGGTTCCTCTTAGAGCTAGTCATAGCTTTTTTAAGCCCTTAACTACAGGAGGGGAAAAGAAAGGGAGAGGGGGGCATTTCCCACTGGACCAGAAGTTTCAGGAGATCTCTGTCCTCGTGGCTGTTATGTATGAGATGAGCAGCCACTATCTTCAGTCTCAGGTTGGGCTGGCAGCTCTTAAGGAGACCCACAATAGCACAGAGATTACATACAACTGAACAGGGCTGTTCAGATGTAATAATGGCCATCCGTGTTGTTCTGCCCAGAGCAGCCCTTCTAGAGCATTCTATGTAATTGGAGCATAATTAAACCTCTGGCAGTGTTTCCCCGGGCCAAGATCTGATTCCAAGCTTACTCAACATGAGTTCTGGTTTCTTTTTGCTAGAACAACAAATCCGGATCCCCCTAAGGCAGACCCTGGGGTCTGGACTGCAGGAAATCCTGGGGAATGTGACTTTCTTTTTTTTTTAATTTATTTATTGTGTACACTGTAGTCTGCCTACATGCATGCCTGCAGGCCAGAAGAGAGCACCAGATCTCATTACAGATGGTTGTAAGCCACCATGTGGTTGCTGGGAATTGAACTCAGGACCTTTAGATAAGTTGGCGGTGCTCTTAACCACTGAGCCATCTCTCCAGACCGGGAATGTGACTTTCACTAGATGAATTTAATCTTCAGACAGCGGACTGTATACTTAGGGACAATTTCTTGGACTTTGCATAATATAAATGAGGATTCACACTATGAGATGAGAGGCGCATCATACTCAGCTGGGGCAGGAAGCTGCCCAGCCTGGGCTGCTAGAGAGGACCAAGGCAGTGTAATACCAGATGGAATCATCCAAAGTGCACCTCACTACCCTTTCCTCACTCACCGACCTCACTTGTCCTTCTAGATATGCCAGGCCCTGTGTAGAGTTTCTTCCATGGCCATGATCTCCGTCTTCCCCCTCCCCCCAAAAAAAGCTGGTGAACTGTCAGCTACCTGAAAGAATGAAGCTCTAAAATGAGAGAAGGTAGCAATGGACTACAGGGGATGCTATCCGTGTTCTTGAGAGCTATCTCTGCTCACACTGGACTACATGTGCATGGGCATGGCAGCTGACTTGAAAGGGTGACTGTGGTGTGTGGTAGGGGAGGGAACAGGCTAGAGGAGTGAGCTGTCAAGTGGTGACCCTGAGGAAATTGGTTCAGTTGGGTCCCTGGTGATAAAAAGAGTGGGGGTCCTATGAGCCATAACCTGCCTCCCCAGTGGGACCCAAAACAATATGGCTGGGGGCAGCTGGAGAGATGGCTCAGGGGTTAATAGTGTTGCTGTTATAACCGGAGGACCCAAACTCCACAGGACCTGAGTTCAGTTCCCACACCAAGCAGCTCATAACTGCCAGAAACTCCCGCTGGCCTCCAAGGGCACCACATATACTTGCCCAGGCAGACATATAAATAAAAATAAAATCCTAAAAATGATAAACAAAAACTCAGATTCTCAGGCCTTCTGTACTCGTTAAACTGGCACACAGGTGTGGATAGTGCCCCACAGTGGAAATGACATCTGGGACTGGAAGTGCTTCTGTTTTCAGAGTTCTCAATGTTCCATTCACACAGCCAGCATCTTTAATCTGGAAGTCCGAAGTCCAAAATGCCAGGAGCTTAGAACTCTTTCTACCCAAAGCAAGGTTGTTTGTTTCTCCTAGATACCTAAGTGTTTGCTGAGTGTGGATCAACATAAGCATGTTCAGAGAGTAGGTTTTCAAATTAAAGGTACTTGGCCAAGAAAAGATGAAAATCTGCATTCTAGCATACTTTCCTGTCTCCTGAGATTCTAGAACATCTTCTGGTTTGTGTGGAGCTCCCTGTACTGGGTTTTTCAGTTCTCCCATTCTGGCACCCCCTCCCTGAGGCTTTTTCCATCCAGAGGCAGCCCCCTTCCCATCTTTCCTGGTCTTTCCTGATTCCTCTGCTAGCCTGCAGCATGAGAAGGAGATATTGAGTAAGGTAGTTCCCCTAAGAGGCTTAAGAGTCATTGCTGTTCCTACCAAAGCAAGGCCAGTGTGGCCGCCTGGGGATCCCCAAAGCAAGAAGTGCTTTGCAACAAGAACTTCACAAACATCTTGGACCCACAGGTTTGTGTGCAAAGGGGGCTTGCAGAAGGAAGGATAGAAGCAGGCTTAGAAGAGCCTAGAAAAGCCTGGCAGGCAGCATTCCATTGCAGACGGGCTTCCTGCCTGCCTGTAACTCTGCAGGATCCATTCAAGAAGGCTGGGGGAGGAGGGCTCCAGCTGGGAGTCCACAGGCTGAGACAATTAGGGGATAATTGGGGCTGAATCATCGTGGTAGAGGCCCAGGAGGTGTAGGGTGGGTGTGGGCCTGTAGTGGTTGCTCTGGACCAGTACTGGCTGAGTTCATTCTGTGGCTCATTCTCCTGTAACCTGGCATTCACAGTATAAGCGACTGGCCTTGACACCAAGGTGACCCGCTAAAGACAACACAGACCTCAGGAATGCCTTGATCTAGTACTGGGGCTCAGGGGTAAGCACTGGCTTGGCGTGTGAGCCACTGGTTCCATCCCCAGTTTGTGGACATAACAAAAATAGTGTCTTAACCTGGGCCAGTGCCATAGCCTATCAAGGAACAGTACCATGGCCTATTTATTCAAAGAAGTGCTCTTTTGGTATTTCTAAAGTCGAGATGTTATTTGCAGTTGATAATGTCTTGGCTGTGGTGTGCTCTCATGGTAATAGAAAAGCAATAGACAGATAGCCATTTATGTAAGGCTCAACACGTATCAGCTACCTTGCCATTGAATCCCTCTACCCCCGTGCTCCATGCATACGGATAGAAAACACAGTTCCAAGAGTGAGCCCTGTGCCCAGCAGGTGGGGACTCCTGGTCATGTATTCTGACATAGGCACACAGACTTTGAAAAGACAGGATGACACTTTCCATTTGGCATCTGGAGCATAGTGAGTGCTCCTTGGATGTGGGAAGGTAGGTGGGTAGAAGGGATCCATGAATGGGTGTACAAACACACAGTCTCCATTGCTCCACCCACATCCCTGCCATCCTGGCACTTACCTGTACACAACTCTATTCTCTCTGGCTGCCTGCCTAGCATGCACCCTGTCCCACTCCAGAGCTACCATTAGGGTATCTGGGGTATAACCCACACAGTCTCCCAGGGTCCCTAGCACCCCTGCACCTGCATGTCCCAGGCAGCCTCCCTACATAGCTTTCCCATCACTTCTTTGCTTCTAACTCTACTTCTTGGGATATCCTTGTTGGGGGAGATCACTTGTTTTTCCTGGCCCCCAGCTAGCTTAGACCTGAAATAATCACAAAGAAACCATATTAATTAAATCACTGCTTGGCCCATTAGCTCTATATTCTTATTGGCTAACTCTTACATATTAATTTAACCCATCTGTATTAATCTGTACATCACCACAAGGTCGTGGCCTACCAGCACATCTGTCTCTGGTGGCTCCATGGCTTCTCTCTGACTCTGCCCTTCTTTCTCCCAAGATTCAGCCTAGCTTTCCCTGCCTACTTAGGTTCTGCCTTGCTATAGGTTCAAAGCAGTTTCTTTATTCATTAACCAATAAAAGCAACACATA
>LOJH01000283.1:57827-67835 GCA_001685095.1 Ellobius talpinus | reverse complement strand
CTCAGAGCAGCTGCAAGCATTACAAGTTGTTTACCAGAAATTCAGGATATGGGGTTCACAGCCCCCAACAGCTCCCAATCTTCTGTAACTCCAGTTCCAAGGGATCTAACACCCTCTTGTGTCCTTTGTGGTCACCTGATATGTAAGTCATGCACAGATATGCGTGGAAACAAAACATCTACACATATAAAATATAAATTTCAAATTAAGCAAAACGAACAAAAGCCCAAGTAGAGCGTGCCTAAGAACAAAACGGAGGTTGACCTCTGGTCTTTAATCTCACACACACACACACACACACGCATGCACGCACACGCACATGCATGCACGCACGCACGCACGCACACACTCCTAGGTCCAGAGCTCCTAGGACAGCAGATCTGATCTGCTACTCCTCACCTTTCCCCTCCCCGCACTTGCAGATTCCTATAGACAGGGTAGCTCCTCCCCTCCCCCTACCTCTCCTGGAGGCCAGGTGCCCTGGGTCTGATTGGTTCAAGCTTTGACTGGCTAGGCAAGGGGACTTACAGCTAAGAGTTTTTAAGACCTGGATATAGCTCAGTTTGAACAGCTGGAAGTTTCTTTGTTTGATACCAGGGACTTAGAGGTAGAAATTTGCCTGAGCTAAGCCCTAGTCCTACCCTTGGGGCATGCTGGTAGCTAGCTGAGCTGTTCATGCCATTGCTGTCTTTTTTTCTAAAAGTTTTTTTTAACATCTTGGCAATGTTTTTTGGGCAGCCCTGCTTGTGGTGAGTGTGTTGGGGACAGGGTTGACCACAGTGCTTGCTCTTCAGAGGCTGAGATTCCAAAGCTGTGGGGCCAAGTGTGGCCTGGAAGCTTCTGGCCCAGTCACTTTGTGTGCTTGTTCATACTGTAGCTTGTTTTTGCCCTACCCAAGCTGCTAAATCTGCATTTTTATCAAGTCACTCTGAACCGCCCACAGCTATAGCCTCCCACAAAGGGTTGAGTAAGCCTGGCTTTGGGGGTCTTATCCTCCCTTGGGTGAGAAGCAATAGGATGAACGCTGAGTAAAGGGATGCTTCCAAGGCTGTCACTGGGGCGGAACTAAGAGGAAACAGTGTGTGGGATTGGAAGTGTTGAGGGGACCCTGAGTTAATCAGCATGAGTGCTTTATTGGCAGTGTCTGCGTGGGGCTTTGAAGGTCTTTGCGTACAGGTACACTGTCCCTGTCCATAGGGACTATTTGAACTAAATGCCTATGGGGGGTTATGCTTGTATCCTCCTTAACCATGCTCCCAGGCCTTGCTCCATTCTGAAACACCATCATTTCCTGAATGACATGGGGGGATTTGGGCCTTGAATGTGACAGGAAGAGGCAGTGAGCAGGGATGTTGAGGTGACATGTATGTAGAACTTGGCCAGGCTGCTGGTGTGGGGCTTTCTCCCCAGCTCTGAGGCAAACCCAGCTCTCCTTGCTCTGCTGGAGACTGTCCTGCTGCTCAGCCTGAGCAAGTGGCTTCAGGCCTTCTCAACTTCCTCTGTCTTTCATGTGGCCTAAGGCCCCTATCCCTCGGGGGCATAGTTGACATTTGATGGTAGATAATTCTTTGTGGGGGGGGTTGGGGGGTTGGGGAGGGGCTGTCCTGGCATTATTGGATGGAGAATCTACCTTCTAGACCTCATTCTTACCCTCTTTCCCCAGCTATGAGCACAGAGACTGTCTCCAGCCTTCGTTGAATGTGCCCTATGGATGGGGGGCAGTTCCTAGTTGGGAAATATGATGTAACTGGTATTGCTAGGGTTCTTTTAAAAATCCTAGTGCAAAAGGTAAAGTAGTGAGCAAGCTTAGTCCACTTTCTTCTTTTTTCTTTTTAAAAATATTATTTTATTTATCTCTCTCTCTCTCTCTGTGTGTGTGTGTGTGTATACAGGTGCCCATGGAGGCCAGCAATGGGCATTGAGCACCTCTGATGTCTTCCATGCGCCTCACACTGCCTCACTAGGCAACAGTCCTCACTGTTCCCACTTAAGAAACTAGAGAATTATAATGTGAGTATTGTTGTTCAGAGATGATAGGGACCAGGAGTATTGGGGGTTTTGGAATACTTAGGAGAAGTCTAGACCCCCAAACTCATGTGTTTCATATATACCTTGACCTCACAGCCTGAAGGTGATTTGGAGCTGGAGTTACAGGTGGTTGTGAGCCCGCCATCATGGGTGGTGGGAACCAAGCTGTGGTCCTCCGTAAGAGGCAGTCCATATGCTTAACCATTGGCCATCTTTCTAGCTCCAAGCTCACTTTCTAACTGAAAGCCAACCATGTTCTGCAGAGTGTTCAGAGTGGGCGGTGGCTTCCAGGAAAGATGGGCGGCTGAGCAGGTAGGTGGTAATGGACAGGACTCTCCCTGGGTGACTCTAGTGTTAGAAGTTACTTATTGGTGCTGTTCCTGAGAACTGGCTTCTGCTGCCCTCACTAAATAAACTGGCCCCTACTCTTTATGGCCACTCACTACATTCTTTCCCTGTTTTCCAAGTGAAGCCTTTGGGGCATAGGAATCTTTTCAGCTGTTCAGTCTAATCAGACTATCCCTTTGTGCTGGCTAGTTTTACTTCAACTTGTCATAAGCTGACATCAGAGAGGTGGGAGCCTCAATTGAGAAAATACCTCCATAAGATCGGGCTATAGGCAAGCTTGTAAGGCATTTTCTTAATTAGCGATTGATGGGGGAGGCCCCACCCGTTGTAGATGGGGCCACCTCTAGAATGGTGGTCCTGGGAACGCTAAGAAAGCAGGCTGAGGAACCCATGGAGAGCAAGCCAGTAAGCAGCACTCCTGAATGGCCTCTGCACCAGCTCCTGCCTCCAGGTTCCTGCCCTGCTTGAGTTCCTGCTCTCTCTGTATTTGATGAGGAACTGTCTTATGGAACTGTAGGTGAAACAAGCCCTTTCCTCTCCAAGTTGCTTTTGGTCATGGTGTTTCATCACGGCAATAGTAAACCTAACTAAGATACCCTTACAGATCAACTTGCCTGTCCACTTCCCGAGAAGACCCCATTATTGTGCCCACACCTTTGACATTTCCTCTTCTTGCATCCCAGCCATTGAGCCTGTGATGCACAGCATGGCTTTTAGGTATCTTACTCGGCAAGGCTCATACTGCCTCTTCTGTTGCTCAGTCCCGTGTTGTCCTTCAAATAGGGTTGAGTATCACCACTCAAAAAAAGCGAAATCAACACTTTGTGTATTTGTAAGCGCAGTTATGCATGCTTTTGTGGTTTGGATGTATGTTTGTGTCCATGAGTGTGGAGGCCAGAGGTCAATTTTGAATTGTTCCTCACTTGTCCACCTGTTTTTTTTTTAAACTATTTATTTTTAATTATAGGTATGGGTGTGTGCACATGAGTGTGGCTAAGAAGACTGGGGGTAAGAAGAGAGTGTTGGATCCCTTGGAGCTGGTGTAAAGGTGGTTATAAGCTGCCCAATATGGGTGCTGGGAACAGAACTTGGGTCCTCTGTAAGAGTAGCAAGTACTCTTAACCACTGAGCCATCTCTCCAGCCTCCACCTCATGTTTTGACACAGTTTCTCACTGGCTTGGAACTCACCAAGTAGGATGGGCTGGCTGCTCATCAAGTCCCAGGAATATTCCTGTCTCCAGGTCCCCAAAGTTGGGATTAGAAGTCCATACCACCACGCCCAACTTTTTTATGTGGGTCCTGGGGATTGAACTCAGTACTTTGTTCTTGTATAGCAAGCATTTTACCAATTGAATTATCTCCCCAACCTCAAATCTGAAAGATGACTTGAAACTACTTGTGGAAAATTCCACACTTGACCTTGTGTGAAAGTCACACAAGGTCAAAATTTGAGTATGAAGGTTGGGTGTGGTGGTACACACTTTAAATACCATACTGAGTCAGATTCGGGAGGATCTCCTGGTTTACATACCAAGTTCTAGGATAGACAGGACTGTATTAGAGAGACCCTGTTTCAAAACAAACAACATGTAAGTATAAAACCACCTTTGGTCCATGAGTACAAGGTGTATGTAAGACAAATAGACTTTGGGTTTAAATTTGTTCTAAGTGTTCCAAAATCCTAAACACTCCTAGTCTCAAGCATTTCAGATTGATAATACTCAGATTGTAATTGTCCAGTTTCTTACTTGGAAACTCAGGATTGCTGCCTGGACTAGGTGATGCCAGGTACACGGAAGACATCAGTAAATCTTTGTGGAGGATGCAAAGGACTTTAATCTTATTCCCTTAATGCATTGAGAGCTTGCTTCTTGGAAGGTGGGACCCAAAGGGACTGTGAATGGTGGAGGGTATCTGGACCCTCAGCTCCTGCTCGAGGGCAATTGTTATTGCTTCCCTTTGGTGATGATTAATATGTGTTATCAGCTTATTTTATTTATAGTTACCATGGGAATATGGTGTGTGTCTAGGGTGTGTGTGTGTGTGTGTGAGAGAGAGAGAGAGAGTTTTTACAGAAGGGTTTAACTGAAGAAGGAAGACCCACCCTGAATGTGGGTGGCAGCATCCCATGAGCTGGGGTCCTGGACTGGAGGAAGCAAGCTGAGCAGTACCGTTCACCTCTCTCTCTGTTCCTGCTGTGGGAGGATGCAATGTGACCAGCTGCTTCCCAGGCCTGTGCCATGCCTTCCTTGGCATGATGGACCGTGTCCCTTTGTACTGTAAACTGAAATAAACCCTTCCTTCCTTAGGTTGCTTCTGTCTGGCATTTTGTCAGAGTAACCAGGAAAGTCCTGGATATGCTCCGTACCATGTGGATGGCCTCAGACTCACTTTTACAGTCTGTTTCTAAGAAAGAAGATCCATTTTTTTTGTTAAAAGACAGGTAGTACTAGGTTGTGAGGTCCACCATTCCTGAGTGGAGTTGCAGTTTTATAAGGAATTTTAGGTCCTAGAAGAGCAATGGGGAAGACGGTGGAGTCAATCAGCCAAGGAAGTATTCTGACTCTGCTGAGAATCTACATCGTCAGCTGGGCTGATGCAAAAGGTTCATAAGCAGAACCTCTTCTGCTTATTTGTATTATGGGTACTCAGATGTTTCCTTCTGCACGTGATGGCCCTGTGGCCCATGTTTAGTGTAGACGGAATATTTGTGTCCCTGGACTTTATTTTAAGAACAACAGTAGGCGCGGGATTGTAGACCTGGGCTTTGCCAGCTGGTCATTTGAAGGCCAGTTTGCCCCCTTGTTAGCTGAGTGGATTAATGGCCCCTCTGTACTCATGGGTGACTTTCTTTAGATTCCTGACTACCGTGGAATGTAGGGATCACTTCTCAGAAGACGACAGCTCCCCTGTTGCATTATTTCTGTGCATGTCTCCAGAGGTGGCATGTGACACCTGGCAGGTGTTTCTGGGAGGGCTGATTTTGAGATGATAGATGTGTCATGCTCTGTGTTAACTTCAAGGGGGTAGGAATTCTGAGTACCATGGTTGTTGGCTGGGGCGGAACATGTCCTTGGAGCTATTAGTGATATGAATTAGTATACACTGAGTCCTCAGCCTGATTAGTCTTCAGTAGTCCCTTGGGAGAGCTCAGAAAATGCAGATTTTAACAGACATAAAAATGTTGTGTGTTTATATGCATGATGGGTGTGTGGCTGAGGACAGCCGTGTGCAGTCGGTTCTCTCCTTCCACTTTTACCTGGGTTCTGGGGATCAAACTCGGGTCACCAGGGTTTTGTGACAAGTGCTGTCACTCATCACGCCATCTCAGGGGCCCAGAGAATACAGACTTTAGAATGTTCCCCAGACTCACTTAATCTGAGCCACTGGGGTTGGGATGGAATGGGGGCTTCTCACAGCAGACAGATGCTGCCAGGCTGCCTTGCCTCTGAAGACCAGTCCTGCAAGGAGGCTCCAGTTTTCACAGGTTGCCCGTAGGTTCCCTCCTCTGCTGCTCTGCCTTGTGGGTGGCTGACCCTAGGGACACAGTGAACTGTTGATGAGCCCTTTAGGAAGGAGAAGGAGAAGGTGCTTGGGTCCAGGGTGGCTCTACCTCCCTCTTCTAGCCTACTTTTCTGTGAAGTCTGGAGGGTGACTTGAGTCCCTGTTTTGTGAAACCACCTGAGCCTTCGCTGCCTGTTTGAAAAGTCTGAAGTCTTGGAGTTTCTAAGAAGCTGGAGTGTCACAATCTCATCCAGCCACACCCTAACGTGTTCTTTGGTTCAGCCACATCTCTAACGTGGCTTCTCACATCTGCCATCTGCAGCTTTATTACTGACAGCCCTTCCATCGTGACTGCCTGTGCGGTGTTTGTTACCTTCTCATTTTTGGCATTCTAGCTACATAATTGAGCAGCGCTTGTCACGCTCTTTGTTTAGGGAGTTCCCGTGAAGCTTTGGAAATAAATTTAGTGATGTTGAAGTTTCCTTAACACGTAGACAGGTTGTAGTCAGCCCTGTGGGTGCATAGTGGAAGAGGAGCTGCCGTGTCCTAGGCCGGGGCAGAGTATGGTTTGATTTTCTTTGGTTTTAATTGTGACCTCCTAAAACCTATCACACTCATATCAGAAGTCCTAGAAACTTTCTAGACGCAAACCCCAGTAAGTGCTGGAGACTCTGTGCCTCTGTTTGGGCTTCTCATCAAGGATGATTTATGCTGATAAATTCAGGTGTTTCCTGAGACGCATTACATCATTTCCTCCCCTGGCTGACTGATTGCTGGGTAGGGTTTACATACGAAGGGTATAAGCAGACCTTGCCCAGGTTAGCAGTTTCGATAATTATGATAGTGATATTTGGAAAAGTTTATTTGCCCTGGTTCTCACTTGGGCCTTTTAGAATGTGTATGTAGACCTATACACATTTTAAAAAAAAGAAAAAAAATTGGGCTTTTGTAGCAGCGTTTATATATTCTGAACACTTTTACTGGACGTCTTGCGCTCTGTGATTTACTATTGGTGCTTCAAAGGGAGACAGTTCCATTACAGTTTAATTGACTTTGGGAACCGAACCACTGTCTTCGGAGTTAAACAACTATTTTGTCTTTTAAGTGGAAAACAAATTTGTGTGAGTTTGGAAATAGTGTATCTCTTTTATTGGGTCATTCATGGTTCAATTTACAACTCAGAAAAAATACGCCATCAAAAACAACATTGCAGCTGCTATTTCCTGTTGGCTACCCTGGCCTAGTGGAATGTTAGCTCCAATTAGAACTGGAGGCTTAATTTTCTCTCCTAGATGTTTGTCCTCTAAGTGACACTGGGTTACTTGAGGGGTAGCAAACAAGACAGTGCTTGTGAGTTAATGATTTGCATCCGCTTTTCTGGGTACCCAGTGGCTTCCGCACTACAGGAAATCGGATGTATTCTGGGCATGTCCCATCTCTACTGCTTGAGACTCAGATGAACCAATAAATATTTACTGATATCTGCTGGTGGCCTGTGTCATACCCAAAGTCTGTGTAGGTCCTGAGCAGAGCATGAAATGCGGTATATTATTTACAAACACACGGCGGGTTAGAGGGACAACTTCAAGGTATTGTAGGAAGATGAAAAGGGGCCAGCTGCTCCGATGGTTGCTGGATGATGAGAGAGGTTCAGCAGTCACAGACATTGGTTGGTCTGGAAGTCTGGAAGGATGTGAGAGGAGGAAGTGAGAAAGGTTGCAAAGCATTAAAAAGAAAAAGAAAAGCGTTTCGTCTGATCTGTCTCATTGAGAGATGATAGCTTTAGGGTGGCCCTTGAGACCCAGGCCCACAAGTAAGGCTGAAGGGGGGACTTAGCAGGTGGCCCTACCTTTGTAGGCCTCAGAAGGCTCAGGCCGAGAGGAATGTGTCTATCTGGTGCATCCTTGAGACTTGTTATGTGCCTTTTGGGTCATGTAAGAATGTGCATGTTGCTTTTCTTGAAGAAGAGGAATTGACTGATTAGTGTGCATATGTCTGTGTGCACAGTTGTGTGCCACTGAGCCACAGGGGTGTGCACATATTTGCATGCACAGTTGTGTGTCACTGAGCCACAGAGGTGTGCATGTTTGCATGCACAGTTGTGTGTCACTGAGCCACAGAGGTGTGCATATGTCTGTGTGCACAGTTGTGTGCCACTGAGCCACAGGGGTGTGCATATGTTTGCATGCACAGTTGTGTGTCACTGAGCCACAGAGGTGTGCATATGTCTGNTGTCACTGAACCACAGGAGTATGCATATGTCTGTGTGCACAGTTGTGTGTCACTGAACCACAGGGGTATGCATATGTCTGTGTGCACAGTTGTGTGTCACTGAGCCACAGAGGTGCACTCTGAAAGATACATCACTAGGTGATTTGGTTCAGGCATCACAGTGAACTTACTGTATGATCTAAAGTAACTTCAGTATCATGGGTGATATAGTCTTGGAGGCACTGTTGTGTATGTAGTCCATTTGTTGACCACCAAATGACATTATGCCTCTATATTTAAATGAACAATGAACGTAAAACAAAACACAAGCAAAAACCACTAGCTCAATAATGTTAGGACTTCAAATCTGAGATTAGAACAGCACTGCCCTAGGGATAAACACTTAATGAAGGCCCAGCATCCGCCTCTACATATTTGTGAATGTTATTTGCCTACGCATCAATGACATAATAAACATGCGAGTAGATAATTACATAATTAGTCAACTAAAACATGTGTCATGTCCCTCAGGACACTAGCGCAAGCCCTCTGAGGTTGGGAATCTGCAAATATAACTGTTGTTTATCTGATTCCTTGGGGTTTCTGCCTGGAAAGGCTGGACACATGTCTGCTCAGACCCTGGAATTTGGAAACTAAACACTGACAAGTGGTTTACTTGAGATTGGTGCCTCATATTCAGATACTGAAGGAATCCTAACAGCCTAGCAATATGAACTTGTCTAGCTTTCTCCATTGGAAAAAATAGTTGAGGGAAGATTGGGAAATGTTTCAGCCATTCCTCAAATAAATAAATATTTAGAAGTAAAAGAGAACCTTTTAAATAATGAAAGACCAGAAATTTGTGTTTGTTTAGTTCTGTGCTTCTGTTTAATCTTGATGGTCATGTTCTCTGCATTTCTGAACTGGATCCAGTGCTCAGGACAGAAGTGCTTTGATTGTAAGTGTGTCCAGGCTTATCCCTTGTTACACATTGCTCTTTAGGTATGGGATACCTTGTGGTTTTTAACCTGGATGTAAAAACAGTCAGGTTATCTTTCCTTGGTGAATACAGTTTCACATTTTTACTTATTACTAAATCGTATTTGTTGATTTTTTTAAACCGGAAGACATTTCTGGAAAGGAATTAAACCAGCACTATGGGAAAGTAATCCTCTATTGTCAGGGGGATAAAAAAGATTGTTGTAGTCTGTTTGATGATGCTTTGATAGAATACGTGAGTCTGGGTAGCTTGGAAAGAACAGAAATTTATTCCTCACAGTTCTGGATGCTGGATGTACAGAATGAAGGCAGTGGCTTCTGGTGGGGCCTTCTTACTGCCTCCTCCAGGACAGAAAGGCAGGACAGAATAGCACATTCCTAGTGTGGCCATGCCTTGACCTCCACACCTCCCTACACTATTGGCATGGGATTGTTTCCAACATGCACGTTTTAGGGAACGTGTTTAGATGCTGGCTACCAGTTGGCACGGCAGCATGAAAAATCAGTTGCACTGAGAGTCTCTGCACTTGTGTTCTGAGCTGTGGAGGTCTACAATACCTGAGCTGTATTTTATAATTAGCCATCTTGCCTTTTAAAAATGGGAAGATGTGTACTACTTCTTAGGTAACATTTCCTGAAGACTTTCATGAAGATAAACACACTTATCAATATTTGTGCTCATTTATCTGCTGTTTATTTTTATTTATTTTTGAGACTGGAACATAATATGAAGTCCTGGCTGCCCTCAAAATCACTCTGGAGAGCAGGCTGGCCTTGAATTCACAGAGATCCATTTCTGCTTCCTAAGTACTGAGATTAAAGGCATGTACCAGCACACCTGACACGAGACCCACCAATTAGTTCAAACAATATCTATCTATCTATCTATCTATCTATCTATCTATCTATCTATCTAT
>LOJH01000283.1:37165-57784 GCA_001685095.1 Ellobius talpinus | reverse complement strand
TATCTATCTATCTATCTATCTATCTATCTATCTATCTATCTATCTATTTATGTGCGTGTGTGCATGCATCTGTGTGTATGTACCTTTGCATGTGTAAGTGCGAGCTTATATGAATGCAGGTGCCTACTGAGGTCAGAAGAGGATGTTGGATTTCCTGGAGTTGGAGTTATGAGCAGTTGTGAGCCACCTGACATAGGTGCTGGAGACCAAACTCAGGTCCTCTGCAAAAGCAGTTCATGCTCCATTAGGCTTAGTTATCCCTCCATCCCCTCCTCTGCTGTTTACTGAGGAGCAGCGCTGGGCCACACTGCAGCCATGCGGCTGTTGGGGTGGGAGTTAACAGGACATAGCATTGAGACTCTGCCATTGGGCACCTTGGAAGTGAGCAGTGGTATTCTTAGTAATTTTCGATAAACTTTGCTAAACTCGCCAGTGTTTTGGGAGATTGGGTTCTTGAAGGCTGAAGACTACTTGTAGGCTTTATGGAGCTTTTACTATGTGATAGATAGATTAATTACCAAAGCTCATTTCAAAATTTGGCCACGATTAATATAAGCTTGTGTGCCTTTTGCCTTACACTGCATATGTAGGGAGTAGTTGTGCTTCTTGTGAAAACTGCTTGCTGACTCCATAAAATCCCCCTTGTAGCTGGCAGAAAGGACTGTTTGCTTTGTTCTATGGAGCTACAGGGAGCCCTTGACAGTCAGGCATATACGAGGCTCCTTGTAGTTGTATTGAGACTATTTCCCAAACAGGCCACAGCCCACAGCACTCAAGTTCCATTTTCAGGTAGTCATGTGGACAGGTATTGAGCCCACATACAGGGGCTGAGGCAGGGAGCCAAGTCTCCCCATACTAGGTGAGTTGTCACCTTGAGAATCAGTAGTGGTTATAGGAAGAAAACCACAGCCTGATGTAGCTCTTGCCCTCCACTTTGTTCTGAAGCTGGGATCTGGGAGATGTCTGACAGAGGAGCCCTTTTCCTTGAGCTTCTCATCTTATTGTCTTTATTAAATCATTTGCAAGGCTGTCGAAGCCCTCTGGACTAATGTGTTTATGTGTTCACACCAGAAGGAACGATTCCATAAGCATTGACCATTTGATAGGTGCCATGGAGACCCCTGAGCCAGGGGACCACTCCCAGTTTAGCTTCCGGGGCATAGACTATAGTTGAAGTCATTTCTCAGGCATTTGAGCTTTGTGTTTAAGCCTCTTGGTTGGACTGACTTGCTCACTGTTGCTTCAGGGGTACTCATGGGTGGATTGTGTTTCTGCTTTTAAATGAGGTATTGCTTTGTGCCTTTGCCCCTAAATGTACTTTGCACACAAGGCCCCTGACCTGATATAAAGGGCAACTTTTTATATCTGGTTCTGGCCGTAGTCATTCATCTGAAGCTTGAATGATGTAGGTTTCCTGTCTCTTCCTCTTCTATAATTTTAGATTCATAAATTCTCTTTTTCCTTCTTTGTTTTGAAATTTCATCTTACACTTAAAGATTTATGTAGTTCTTATTTGTGTGTGAGTGATTTTGCATGTGTATGTGTGGGTGCACACACTTGTAGGAATGCAGAACCCAGGTTAGTGTTGGGTATCCTCCTCTATCTTTTCTTCCCTTTCCTTTGAGGTATGGTGTAATAAGCTTTTTCTTTGGCTGCCAACTCCCAAATAATGACATGGAGACTTATTATTAGTTATGAAAAGTTGGCCTTTAGCTTAGGCTTGTCTCAACTAGCTCTTATAACTTAACCCATATACATTAATCTATGTCCTATCACATGACATTACCTCTCTCCCATCTTGCACCTCCTGTTGCCTCTCTCTGTCTCTTTCCACTCTACCTTCTTCCCAGAGTTCTCTCTCTGCCTGGGAGTCCTACCTATACCTCCTGCCTAGCTATTGGCTTTTTATTACACCAATCACAGCAATGCATCGTCACACAATGTACAAATATCCCACAATAGCAGGGTCTCTCCCTGAACTCAGAGCTCAGTTTTTCTTTGTTAGGCAGAAATCAGGAAGTCTCAGCAATCCTCCTGTCTCCATACACCCACATGGAGCTGGGTTTGCAGGTCTGTTGGAGAGAACAAGCCTGACTTATTGAGTGGGTCTCGGAACCAAGTTCTAGTCTCATGATTGCTCAGCAAGCAACTCTTTTGTTTGTTGAACCACCTCTCTACCCCATGCCCCTTCTTCCTAATATGCTTCTAATTGTCAGAAAGCTAAGACTCACACAGGGTAAGAATTTCAATCAGTAGAAGGGTTGTGTTGTGAGAAGTGTTTTCTCCCACCCGTGTCCTCTGGAAACTAAGTTTATTCCTGAAAATTAGCGCTCTTGGTGAGCACTTGAATGATACTCCTGTCTGTGTATTTTTTGTGTGCTCACACTGTATGCTTCACCTCCTTCTTCATGTCCATATGGATGCTCTGCACTATACAAATAATACCCTAGTAAATAATTTTATACCATATTAGACAGACAAGCCTTGCTCTTTATTTAAAATTTAAAAATTATTTGCATTTAGTGTGTGTGTGTGTGCATGTGTGTGCAGAGGCTAAAAGAGCATTGCTGGCCTGGAGCTCATGAATGCTACCACAACTGATCTCTTCTTTCTTAGAATTGTACTGTGTGGTGCTACAATATTCTGCTGTATGTTGTAACTGGCACCTTGCTGACAGGTCACTCTTTCATCGTTTTATATGATGCTGCTGGTGAGCACACATATGTTCATCCTGAGAGTTCCTCATTTTGTTTCACACAGGCACAGATTCTTCAAACGTCTCATTGTGAACCTTGCTCATCTCTAATTTGATATTCTACATTGCTCTCAGAGAAGATTCATCAATTTAATTGAGAGTATGAGAGCTCCTGTTTTCCCTGACCCTCAGCTACATGGTGTGTTGTCATGGTTGGTAATTTCTCATCTGCGTGATGAAAGCGGTGTCTCTCATATCTTACTTTGCTGTGTGTGATGTGTGCCTTTATGCTAGAGTCATTTGTGTTTCATGTTGGTCTGTGTATTTGTTGGGTCTTTTTCATGCTGATTTATATTTGTTTTTTTTCTATATGATGAAACATGAATATTCTGGTGCACTCTGAGTTAGCTAGCCCATGAACTTCTGGGTGATTCCGTCCCTGCCTTTCATCTCGATGCAGGAGTGTTAGGTTTATAGATGTGTGCCATCACGTCTGGCTTTTTACACAGGTTCCGGGGTAGTCATCAGGAGTCACCATCTTCCTGGTCTCATTTGCTGCATATCTAGTTTAGTGAGTCATTGATCAATTCCTTGATGACACTGGATGCAAAAGGGAAACTGAGAGTTAGGTGCATCATCCTTAACCATTTTCCCATGGAGCCTTAGAATACGGTGACCATGAGGTGATTGATACCTTGTAAATCTTTCAGTTTGTTGGCCGGTAAATAGTGTTCTGTCGGTGTCCTTCTCTCCTGTCTCCTTCTTCAAGATATCACCTGCAGAAGCCAGGGGAGGAGCTTAAGTGATCCTGAGGATGCAGGGAAGAAAGGTCCTCGCTGATGTGGCCTGAATCTTTTGAACTTTCTAGCAGATGCCTTTGGTTGGGCTTAGATTGAAGCCTTACTTCTTTCTCTTAATTAATATTATTTTTTTGTACTTAGAACTTAACAATGGTTACAGTTTAGGTGGGAACTGTTGGTAATAATTGGCTTTTCTTTATTTTTAAATGTTAATCAGAGAAAGTTAATTGCATATGGTATATATTTGTATATGGTTACAAATATATGTACATATATAATGCAATTAGAAAATGTAATCAGGTTAGGATCAAGGACAGAAAGAACAGAACTGTGCCATCAACTTCTGTCTTACTTCCATGGTGGACATTACTAGCAGGTCATACCATTTTCTTCCATCCTACGAGAGTCAGCCATTGTCAGTTGCTATATGTAAGAAATTCTTTTCGTTATTCTGAACCCAGGTTCATCCTGAAATATGAGACATTTGACTATCTTACCCAAGTTTTCATAGGCAGGGTAAGCAGGATTCCAGAGGCCACCAGCTTCTAGAAATGTAATAAGAATAAATGTTTATTTCTGTCAAATAGCCAAAGTCAGTAACTTTGGAAAAAAATCCCTAGCTAGTGGTAGGTGCCCCCCCCCCGGTGTACATCACCTTATAGGAGCATCCAGATCTTGGCCTTGATTCTTTTGAACTTGCAGGTTGTCTTGTGATGAAGTCAAAGACCATGCTGTTTTATTTTTAGTTGTCTCTAGGTCAACCAGAGTCAGGGTTGTTCTAGAGTCAGAATTCCATGTGCAAGGCTGGACTCCAGATATAAGGCAGGACTTCAGTCAGGTGCAAGGCAATATTCCAGGTGTAAGACAGGTCTTCAGGTGCAAGCATGGAGTCCAGGTGCAAGACAGGTCTCCAGGTACAAGCATGGAGTTCAGGTACAAGGCAGGACTCCAGGAGCAAGCATGGAGTTCAGGTGTAAGGCAGGTCTCCAGGTGCAAGCATGGAGTCCAGGTGCAAGGCAGGTCTCCAGGTGTAAGCATGGAGTCCAGGTGCAAGGCAGGTCTCCAGGTGCAAGCATGGAGTCCAGGTGCAAGCATGGAGTTCAGGTGTAAGGCAGGTCTCTAGATGTAAGCATGGAGTCCAGGTGCAAGGCAGGTCTCCGGGTACAAGTATGGAGTCCAGGTGTAAGGTAGGTCTCCAGGTGTAAGCATGGAGTCCAGGTGCAAGGCAGGTCTCCAGGTGCAAGCATGGAGTCCAGGTGCAAGCATGGAGTTCAGGTGTAAGGCAGGTCTCTAGATGTAAGCATGGAGTCCAGGTGCAAGGCAGGTCTCCGGGTACAAGTATGGAGTCCAGGTGTAAGGTAGGTCTCCAGGTGTAAGCATGGAGTCCAGGTGCAAGGCAGGTCTCCAGGTGCAAGCATGGAGTCCAGGTGCAAGGCAGGTCTCCAGGTGCAAGGCAGGACTTCAGGATCAAGCATGGACTCCAGGTGCAATGCCCAGTTTCAGACATGGGCAGGAAGTCTGTTTGCTCTTGCTTTATAGAGATTTGTTTGCATATTCCATGTTTGCACCTAAAGAACATACTATGTAGAGACTCTGCTGCAGGATTCATTTTTAGTTTTATGTCTTTGCCCATGGTGGGATTCTGCCCTTATCTCAATTGGGGTCACCCCAATTGGTTCTTTCCATCTCCAAGATGTAATATTACCACTACCCAGAGATAATATATACTATGATTTTAGCATCTAATTCATGTAGGAGCTAACAATTGGGTTTATGATACACCTTGTCTTGAAAAATTTGGTGCATTTAAATTTAAAATGCAGGCTGAGGAATAGCTTAATTATACCAAACACACATGAAACCCTGGGTTTAATCTCTAGCGTGGTATAAAACTAGGTGTGGTGGTGCGTGCCTGTAACTTAAGCACTTAGAAGGTGGAGGTGGGAAGATCAGGTAATCCTTGAGTACCTACTGACTTTGCGGCTAGCCTGAGCTATATGAGCCACTGGGTCTCAAAACAACAACAAATTTGGATAAATTTGAAGTTCAGTCTGAGTCACACATCTCTCTTGTCTTTGCTTAACTGTATGGGAGGGTACCATTCAGTGGTGAGATACACTGGAAACTTGGTGAACAAGGATCCTTCCTGTAGATCTGCAAATAGAACCAAATGATGGTGCACTTTCTGCAGAGGGCCTTGATAGGAAGCATAGTAGGGTGATGTTTGTGTCCAGGGACCAAGACATTCCTGGCTGTGTTCCTTTGCTCTGGTGGTCATTTTAATGACAACCTCCTTCTCCCTGTCTTGCCCTTACATCTGCAAGGATTATTGGCCATCTATTTAGGATTGATAGCTCCCTTCTAAAACAGATGTGTCATATAAAGTAGCATAAGCAGGTTTCCATCTCTTTCCCCTTCGAAAGCTGGACTCATAGAGGCAACTTAGCCATTGTGGTGTTGGCCTTTTGTGATGCCCAGAAACATGGAAAGCACAAGTGAATGACTGTTCAGAGCAAACTGTTCCATAGAAGCAGTTCGTAAAACAAGGCCGTTTTCATCTTTTGGGAAACAGCGCATGGGAACAAAGCCAGGATCTGGATGTATTGACATTGGTACATTAATGGACTGCTTGTTGAACCAGTGCTCCATCTTCTTCTTGCTCACTCCAATCACGTTCTGGGATAGCATGTCTCCACACGTGCTCCATGGAACCAGAGTTGTGTCCCTTACCCAAATGTACACGGAAACAGGTCCCATGATAAGAATCAATTTGCTGCAAAGTTATCAAGTTGAGGTTCCAGATAGAGAGCCCTTCCATAGCAGCATAATAATTTTTTATTTATGAAAGGATTTATTTTGTTTTTAACTGTCTGTATGCTTCTATGGGGGTATGTGCATGTGCTGCAGATATGCAAAAATGCGATCCAGCTTTTGCACACTTGTTGGAGATCCATATTCAGGTCTTTGAGCTTATGTACCAAGTCCTCTCTCAATCTCCCAAGCTGTCTCTCTAGCCAGATCCCCATACGTTTGATACATAGAAATGTACTGTATGTAAAAGAACAGAAGAAGTTGCTCTTCTGGCCCTTCATATCTTAGTACTGAACCTTCAAAATTAAATCAAAACTGAACAGTTTTGTCTACGTAACTGTTTACTGAATGTGACGTTTGCTAGGGACTGAATGTAATGCAATTTGATTCTCTTATGATTTGGGAGTTCAGGGGTCCCACAGTCAGCGTGTCAGGGGGCTTTGTTCTTCTAGTGACTCTGGAGAGAATCTGTTTCCTTTCTCTCTATGGGAAGTTTTGCATTTTTATAACAACGTTCAAATTTGGCCATTAGGGAAGGAACCATGAATGAATTATATTAAAGCTGTAAAGGAAGGTTTTTTTTGAATTTTCATTCTCATCCACCCCAAGAGACCCAATCAACATCTACCCAAATTCTTAAAGCCCAAACAAAAAGAGAATGGAGCCCTGGGAAGAGCTGAGATGGGAAGATGTGTACATGCCTGACTTCACTTGGTGATGGAGAGCCTGGATCTGCCTGTAACTATGGATGGCCATGAGGTTCATCGACGTTCACAGCATTCACCCGTTTAGTAGTTGATGTATTTATGAGCACCTCAAAGGAACTTGTCATGGGCTGGCATGGTGGGACAGGCTAGCCTGCAGAGGAGGTTGACAGGGCTCTGCCTGAGGGAGGAGAAACAGGAAACATTGTAGAGGAGAATGAGATTAGGGATCCTAGAAGTTCCTGAGAAGGGTAAGAAGCAGAGACACGGGTGCTTTGTCTGTAGTGATATGAGTACTTTGGTTTCAATGTAGGTGACGAATCACTGTGGGGGTACAGATAGTTGTGAACAGCCGGGTGGAGGCTGAGAACTGAACTGCAGTGCTCTGCCAGAACAGGAAGGACTCTGAACTGCAGATCCCTCCTCCAGCCCCAGAGCCCCAGATTTGTAAATATCCTCACAGATGATAACCGACTCCAGAAAATGCAACAATGTCGTCTTTAAAGACTTTGAGCCTGTGCCTGTTGATACTTTCTCAACAGCTACTGTTTCTCAACCCTTTCTAAGGTTTCCATTCTTAAGAGCAGCTTAAGACTTAGTAAGCAGTTAAGCAAACAGTTCTTAATCACAGGTCCCTGTTCACTAACAGGTCTTGCCAGTTGTGAGTTGCCTTGAAGTAATCTGCCAATAATTACTGGTGAAGGAGCTAAACATTGTGTGTGACTTTCTTAACAAAAGATCGGGAGCAAGGTTAGCCTCCTAATAATAAGCTTGCGTTTTGTTTCATGTCTAATAACCTGTAGACTAGAACCAGAGGCAGCTGCTGCTGGGTTGCATGCCTGTTGGGTGCTGCTAAGGGGAAGTGACAGCCTTGCCTGTCTTTAGTGGTTTTGTTTGTGTGTTTTTTTTAATTGATTGAGTTCCACTAGGTCTTGATGACGAACTAAAAGTACACAGAACCAGGATCTATGCTTGTATACAATTGTAATTGTTATTTTTCCTGCTCTGGAAGCTACTGGGAGTGATGCCCAGTGTCAGCTGTACAGATGTAATTCTAGAACAAGAGAATGCCAGACTGTAGATATCAGGGTCAGAGAGTCTTGGTTGAACAAACACACTCTTGAGAAAAGAATTGGATAACTTGAATTGTCTGGGGCAGCTGCGCCTCCAAGTGAGACCATAAGTCTCCAGAGAAGCAGTAGATCTCAGCTTTGATTGTGCTTTGGAGTCGCTTGTACCTTCATCAAAGTGCAGCCTTAGCTCTACATCTGGAGGTCTTGCATTTGCATTAAAAATGTCTACATACCCTCTAAGTCATTGGGATATGTGAGCCAAAGATGCTGGAGTTGATTCTAGGATGCATTGTGCTAGAAAACAAAGAGCCTTATGTTTCCATAGACCTATTTAAGAACAGGCAGTGGGGTTGGGGAGATGGCTCAAGTGATTAAGTACAAACTAGATAAAGCACGAGGGCCAGAGTTTGGATCCCCAGAAACCTATGTGAATGCTGGGTGGGTGTGGCGGTCTGCATGTAATTCCAGTCTCAGAAGGTGAAGACAGAACCCCCAGAGCAAGCTGGCTAGCAGGACTACCCATATCAGTGAGTTCTGGGTTTGATTGAGAGACCTGTCTCAGTGAGTAAGACGGAAGAGCAATGAATGATGATTCTGCCCTCCGTCTATACTTGCACGCACATGCACACCCCCACTGCCATGTGTGACCACATATGAAAGAGCATGCATCCACACACAGGCACAAGCACATCCACGACACTTGGGGAGGAGAAAACGCAAGTAGTGATTTACACATGTGTACATGTATACAGGTATGTACACACAACCTCAGGTACCATTTATTTGACTATCAGTATGTCCCATTTGTGTAAATACAGGCCCCCAAGAAGTAAAACCACGAAGGTGCTGTTCCAATAGACAGTCAGTGCCTTATTCAGATCTACAAACTACACAGATCATAGTGTTTTCTCACATTCTTAATACTGAGCATTAAGGCTGTAAATTCCTAACAAGCATTCTGGAATCTTCTTAGTGTTTAGTTCCTATTGAGCAGAACTCTGGTATTTCTGATATCTTCTTTCTAATTTCATTTTTTTAAAAAAAAAATTGCTGCCCATGCTATTCAAGTCACCAGGGCACCTTCTGTTCATTTATTTGTCAGAAAACCAGATGGAAACCAGTAGAGTAAGGCATATTTAAGTCTCAAAAGAACTAGGTAGACACTTGCATTCTGTTCATGGTTCTGTTAATGACTCTTGACAATCCTTAGAACATCTCCCTGCTTAAGTTTTTGTGGAATATTCCTTTACCCTGTATGACTATATGTCACTGTGATTGGTTTAATAAAGAAGCTCAATGGCCAATAGCTGAACAGAATAAGGTTAGGTGGGAGAGTCAAACTGAGACGGGNGGCCGAATCAGGAGAGAGAAGCAATATGGGCATGCTGTGCTGAGAAAGGCACCAAGCCCCAGGGCAAAGTGTAGATAATATATACAGGTTAATTTAAATGTAAGAATTAGCTAGCAACAAGCTTGAGCTATTGGCCAATAATATTAAGCCTCTGTGTGGTTACTTGGGGGAGTGGCTTGCAGGACAGAAATGTTCATCTACAAATTTTCTTCTGTATTAAAAAATGAGTGGGTGGCTGAAGAGGTAGCTCAGTGTTTAAGAGTGCTTGCTGCTCTTGAGGACTATAGTTAGTTCCCAGCACCTAGGGGATCTGATATACTCTTTTGGCCTCTGTGGGTACCCACACACAGAAACACACATACATGTGTGCTTTTTTTTAAATGAATGGAACTTTGATTTTCTGCTAATTGGTATTTTAAAATAATATTGAAGACACACTGAGCACAGGTGATCTCTTAGTTCAAGACCAGGAAGATCTATACAGCTAGTTCCAGGCTGGCCAGGGCCACATAGACAGACCCTGTTGTGTGTGTGTGTGTGTGTGTGTGTGTGTGTGTGTGTGTGTGTGTGTGTTTATGTGTATGTATGTATGTATGAATACATACACATACTCACTAAGACACATCAGATTTTCTTATTCTCAGATCTGGCACTTCCAAATTAGGTGGAATTCTTGGGTATCTCTACTAGGTGAGGGATTGACTTGGGGCAGAAGGAAGTTCAAAGATATGCAAACTATGCTCCTTGCTCTAAGATTTCACTTAAGTTCATGTGAACACTTACAGAGTTAAGTCACACCAGGTTAAATAGCCCTTCAAATGAGACATGGGGTAATTAGTTGGTTGTTAGATGAAATCTTTTCCCTAGTGCTTTCCTGGCCACCCATTCTGTAAGAATGGGTTTTTAGATGTGCTGAGTTTAGAAAATGTTGGGTGAAAGAAAGTTAAGCAGATTATTTACTATGAGTCTTTTAGATGCCTTAATAGAGTGATCTCTTTAATGAATGTATAGGTATATAATCTCAGGTCCCTAAGTCTTTGTTCAGAAGGCCTCCTTTTCTTTTAAACTATGATCTAGTCATTGAATGGAATTTAATGAATGTATATGTATATAATCTCAGGTCCCTAAGACTTTGTTCAGAAGGCCTCATTTTCTTTTAAACTATGTTCTAGTCATTGACTGAATGGAATTATCTTGGGAAGTTAGGAGAAAGGGTGGGTGTGTTAAGAGTTGAAAATGGGCATTGGTTTAGCAGTTAAGACTGTTTGCTGCTCTTCCAGAGGACTAGTGCACTGGGTTAACTGAGGTGGGAAGATCATGGTTCCATGGCTGGGGTCCTGCACTGCATATAAAGGAGGCACTGACATCTGGCTTTGAAGAGCCCAAACAGCTGCCTGGGGAGCCAGCCCCCTGGTGCAGGCGGCCTGCCTTCTGAGTCTAACTCAGAAAAGCGTGAGCTTGCTTTCTCTGATCCCGTGCACTTTCTCACTGCTTCTCTGTCCTCTTGGCCCCTAAAAGGCAGGACTTTCTCTCCATCTCCCTCCTCCCTTCATATACAGGATTCAGCTCACATTTGCTCTGCTGTCACTGAGTTGCCAAGACAGGAGTGTGGAATGGAGTAATACAGTCTCTCAAGCCTTTCACGCCATCTTCCTTCTCAGCAACACTTTTGGGACAGAGGCAACCCAAGGATTCGGCGGGACTCAGTTCCCACCCCTCCTCACTCCTCATCCATTTTGCCCTGGCTGAATCCAGCTTCAGCAAGGGTTTGTAGTGAGTGACATGGGTTTGATATGCTACTGCAAGGGACCTGCGGTACTAAAGATAGAGCTTGGACACTCCTCTCTCCAAGTGGATGTGCTGGCTGGTTTTATGTCAACTTGACACAAGCTAGAGCCATCAGTTGAGAAAATGCCTCAGTCTACAGTCTACAGTCAGGCTATAGACAAGCCTGTGGGTAGTTTCTTAATTAGTGATTGATGGGGAGGTCCCAGCCCCATGTGGGTGGGACCACTCCTGGGCTGGTGGTCCTGAATGCAATTAGAAAGCAGGCTGAGCAAACCATAAGGAGTAAGTGAACAAGCAGTACACTTCCATGACTTCTGTATTAGCTCCTGCATCCAGGTTCCTGCCCTGCCTGAGTTCTTGGTCCGACTTCCTTCAATAATGAGCCAAGATATGGAAGAAAAAGCCAAATAAATCCTTTTCTCCCCAACTTGCTTTTGGTCATGGTGTTTCATCACAGCAATAGTAACTCTAACTAGGACATTGGACCAGGACTGAGTTTCTGAAGCTCAGCCCCAGGGCTGGTTGGTTGGCTCTTGCATTAGAATCCACTAGAGAGAGAGGGACAAGAGTCTAATTTCCACCAAGTCCCAAGTCCCAGTTGTGGACATTGATGAAAGTTGTGCAGAACCAGCATGGCTCTTCTTAGACTTAACGACCCTGCATAGACCTGCCTAACTTTTGATTGTGTCAGACCCCTCGGCCCAAGGTCACCCTGAGGAAGCTGTAGGCTTCAGGGCAAGGTACTGAAGAGTCAGAGTTCCCTGTGGTTGAATCATTGCTGTCCTCAGACAGGTATAGCCCAGTGGGGGTAGCAGTTATCAAGGTCCTTCAGTTGCAAATGTTCTCAAGTGCCTAGTCCTGTAGGCCAGTCCTGTGCAAGCTGTCTGAGCTCTGCCTCTGCATGTGGCTTAGTCCTGGAGTGATGGTTGTCTCTCCAGTGGACTCTTGGCCATTCTTCTAAACCCTCTGGGGAATCATTCATCATGAGAGATGGCATGTTGATTACTTATAGAATGGGGAAGACAAGCATATTTCCATCCTGTGGTGCAGCATATTTTAAATCAGAGAATGCTGATGAGGGCCCAGAGAGATGGGCTAGTAGTTAACTCTTGTAGAGAACCTGAGTTCTGTTTGGAGCACCAATATCAAATAGCTCACAACTACCTATAACTCCAGCTCCAGGGTATCTGAGACTGTTTTTTCTTTCTTTTTTTGGGGGGGTGAGGAGGGGGAGGTGAGACTGGATTTCTCCATGTAGCCCTGGCTGTCTTGGAACTCCCTATGTAGACCAGGCTGGCCTCGAACTTACAGATATCCACCTGCCTCTTCCTCCTGAGAACTAGAATTAAAGCTATACACTACCATCTTCCTGCCTTGAGGCTGTTTTCTGACCTCTCTGTGCAACTGCACTCAAGTGCATACATGTGCACATGTGTACACACGTGCATGTACACACACATACATACACAATTAAAAATAAATCTTAAATGCTGAGAAATTTGTTTTCTATTTTTTTTCCGGTCCAGTCATTTAACTGAGTAACGAAAGGGGGCTTTCGTCACAGATCTACCCAAGAGCATTTTCAAAGTTTTACCCTACAGCTGTGAGCTGATTTTACAACTGCTGTTAGAAGATGACTAAGACGGGAGCATTCGTTTCCAGTTTCTCCATTGTCTGTCCAGGGAAGAGGGCTTTATTTGAATAATTTTACCAGTCAACTGGCTTCTTCTGCATTCCTTTGTGATGTCCCAGCTTTCCCATTTTGGGGGAAAATTGGTTTTTGATGTGTAGGAAAAGCGATAACTGATTTTTAATATAAAATAGTGAATGCAGCGTTTTAAACTCCTCAGTAATAGAAAAACATAATGTGTCAGAGAGCATTGGCTTTCAAGACCTAAAGCAAAGCAGCTTAATTTCTCAGTGGACACTTTGGGGATATAGCAGGTCTTAGGAGGCAGGACCCCAGAGAGTGGCAGGTGGTAAGTGGGGCTGTGTAGAGGCTGGTCCTTCAGGAGCAGCCTTGTCAAAGCTTCATGCCAGACTTCGTTTGCTTTTTGGCATAATCTTTGTCATTTGTGGTCCTAGCAATAGAGTGCTTTTCCCCTATTCTTCCCTGGCCAGGAGCTTTGGGGTTGGACTAGATGCTAGTAAGGAAGAAGGTGACAGAAGGCAGGACTGTTTAGAAGTTGCTGTATGTCATCTTCTTTATCAGAGCCTTGACTGCAGGGTCAAAGCTGCTGTCCTCTGAGTACCAATGACCAGTGTTGCCACATTTAGAGAAAATAAGTAAAAGTTTTCAATTGTGACCCATTAAACTATGGTTAGGTCTCTTTAGTCATTTGGGGATCTTTCAGTTATTTTGAGTTTTAGTTAGGAGTATGCTTGTGTGTGTCTGTGGTATGTATGAGTACAGAGGCCCATGAAAAAGGCTAGTAGTTGCTGGATCCCTTGGAACTTGAGCTACAGACTGTGGTGAGCCACTCAGCGCAGGTACCGGGAACTGAACTCAAGTCTTCTGTACGAGCTGTATCCATTCTTTACTGCTGAGACTTCTGCTCAGTCCCTGTGCAGATACTTGGTCAACCATGTTAAGCAGGGAAGAATGGACCTTGCTTGCCATATGGAGGCCAACCACCTGACCATTTCTTGTCTTTTTATTCGAAGGGGCGGGCACAGAGTACTGTTAATCTGTGTAGAATGAGCCGACAGCTGGGGACTGGCAGATTGTTCCAGCTGTTCCCAGGCATCAGGATTTTTCTCTGCTGTGATGTTGACTGGAGATTGCCATATAACCCAGGATGTCCAGCTAGACTTAAATAAACCGATAAGCAGTGAATTATCTTTAAACTGTAAATTATGTTCCAAACTTAGGTGTGTCATACTTACTGAGTGACTCATCTGATGTTTAAGTCTAACTAGCTGTCTTATAGGTCTACTCTGCAGACCTGCACAGCGCACCAGGGAGTGCCAGCTAGCCCGCCGGTAAAAAGTTCCTAGTTAATTGGATAGATCTTGGAAGAGGAGTAGACTTGATGGTAGAGAGGGGGAGAAGTAATTTGACACTATCAAATATTGAATATTGAAAACCCATTATGTTGATTATGTCTTCAGATACTTAAATAGCTGCTGATCCACTGGTTAGGGCATGGTTTGGAGTCTCGAGAGTAGTTGCTGGATCCTTGCGTCTCAGAACAATGCATTGGACAGGGGTATGAGGATAGTAATAGAAACAAAGGCAGTTTGTGGAAAGAAGGGAAAAGGGCTCTCCTGAGGCTGGAAGTGGGCTAGGGAGCTGGGCAGACAGCTGCTGCTCCAAAGCACAGGACACAGGAGTTGTGCTCCTTTGTAGATCACTTTCAAAGCCCCCAGCTCCTCCCTCAATGCCCCTGCACATGCTCTGTTTGCTATGTGTAGCCCAGGTAGGAATGGGCTCCCAGTGTCTCTCTGCTGACTGTATTCTTTCATATGTTAACCTTGTGCCTGTTGTTACATACCCACCCTGTGCCTCTGTAACAATATGGTCTATGTATGGCAGGTGTGAGAGTAGGGTTCTGATGGGCAGGCTGCTGTGGCTCTTCTGGCTGTGGTTTATTCTGTTGACTGACCGAGAGTGCCAGCAGCTAGGAGGTGGCTTATTGAGTGTGAATAATTGAACTTTGATTCCAAGCACCCCACTCCCCCCTCACCCTGGATAGCAATAACTGTCCTGAAAGTTATTTATTTTTATGGTGGAGTCTTCAGTCAGATTCAAAAATGTCTGTGTTGAGTGAGGCAGGCCTGACTCGAGTCACCGTTTCCTGTGCTTCCCGTGGCTCGTGCTCCTCTAGCTCACTCTCCTTTGGTTCAGGCTCTGAGGCTGATGTCCTGGCTGCTTGTTTCTCCTCAGTATTTTGGAGTCTAGAAAATGATACCCCGAGGTTTGCAGCCTGAGCCCTTTCTTGTCACTGCTGGGAGGAAGGTGGAAATCATCAGCTGTTGGCTGCCCCTCCCCATCCATGACTGCCAGGCTCCAACCCCCGCAGCAGCTGGTGGGGGATGTGAGTGGATGTCCTGCCCAGAGGGCCTCTGCAGGCCAGAGGAGGTGGATGCATACCAGGTTCCCCCCAGAACAGGGGCAGATACACTTTCTGTTGGGGTTTTGAAGACCCAACAATTTGTGGCTTGGTTTGGCCTTTTTGTTCTCTGAGGGACTGTACAATTTACTGACTCAAGTCTGCTCATACACTGGATGTTCCCTCTCTACTGATGTCAGTTTATAGAGCAGTCCCTGGAAATGTTTGTACAAAAGGAAAGACAGAAGGGGCCTTTGGGCCTCTGAGGGTGGGCTTCAGCTGCCGTCCCTATGTACTGGGAGTGTGGGCTGTAATGCTGTGTTGTCTGATGCCGATGACTCTGGTGTCTAGGGTCTCTGCAGGGTCAGGTGACTGGGCTGGAATGAGAGATATCACCTGGGGACCTGACTCTTCAGGACTGTGAGTCTTTGGTCGGCTGGCCTAAATGAAAGATTCATGATGCTGGGTGGGAACATCTTCATGAGGTAGATGAACAGATGTGGTCATTAGGTGTGACATTTCTGGTGGATGCCTTCTCAGGAAGTTGGGTGCATATGCTCTTCCACCACCACTATCCCTCCCTCCAGCCCTCTTCTGACTGTTACCATGGACTTCATCTTGCTTCTAGGGATATGAGAAGCCATGGGGATGATAGAGGCTTCAACATTGAAGGTTTGGCTCCGTGTCTGGAAAGCTGGCTTCCCTCAGTCTGAGGAGTGAATCAGAACAGCCTAGGAAAGACTGTTCTGGGATGGGGACCTGAGGAAATGGCTTGGGAGGAATTGCAGGGCATTCTTCCCAAGGTTCCGCCTCCTTCTGACTAACTGCTGGTGAGGAGTGATGAGACTGGTGTTTTTCTTTCTGTCTAGGCCCCTGTGTAGGATGCGTTCTTCTCTTTTGCGTCTGTGAAGGGTCTGACAGCAAAGACATACTGAGGGGATAATTGATGTAGTGGTGTGTGTGTGTGCATGCTCTGTGTGTGTATGTGTGCACATGTGTGTGCTGTGTGTGCGTGTACATGTGTGTGATTAGTTCTTTTATGGAGTGCAAGGAGTTTGAGTAAAGGAGGGAGAAAAAGAGCTTCACAGTTTGATTTTTGCTATTACTGTTGTGTGTGGGGGTGGGGTGGGTGGGGGCATGCTCCAGTGCCTGTGTGGAAGTCTGAATACAACTCTGTGGAACTGCTTCTCTCCTTCTGCCTTTACACGGGTTCTGGGGATTGAATTCAGGTCATCAGGTTTGTGTGACAAGTGCATTTACACACTGAGATATCTTGTCAACCCCTTTAAAGAAAAATAAAAATCTCTTTAGTTGAAATAATAAGGCCTTGCAGGATGACACCCCTTATTGAACTCATTGCTTTACTTACAGTCTCTGAATCAGGAAGTGTGGACTGGGAAGCCCTCGCTATGTATGCCTCAGTAGGCTGGGATTTGATCAGGAAAGGAAAGGCTGCTATTTATGAGGCAGGATGTCTTCTCCTAAGGAAGTGACATGATGAGGACCTTGGAAAGGGGCTCATGGAGGTGCATGCAGGTCCTGACAATATCAGACAGCCAATAGGAAAGAGGAGATCCTGAAGGCACAAAGACACATATAGTAAGGTTCTGTGAGGTCAGGCTGGCAGAGGTTGTTACAGATGTGCCTGTAGCTGTACAGGGAATGATTGGTTGGGAGGTGTCCCTGGATAAATTTAGAGTGGCCTGTCCCTCTGGTCCCTTCTCAGGTTCCTTCTCAGGTTCCTACAGTGGCTCCTGCACCATTCTGGAAGGCTTCCAACAGCCCTTGGGTGTCTAGACCTCCCCTTGGGTTCATAGGTGCCCTTTGAGATTAACTGGTTAACACCCTCACGGACCCTTTTCTCTGGGTTACCTCTGGCTGCCATGTGCTGGCCTTCCTCCTGGGCCATGCCTCCTGGTCTCTTTCCTCATACTTAGTTTCCTAGGTCCCATCTACAGAGCCCACCACTCTTCCATCTCACCTTTACTTCCCAGGTGAAGGGTCTAGCTGGCCTTGTTCCTCCATACCAGGGAAGCAAACCCAGACCCTTAAACCTTCAGATCTTAAGTTAATTCCATAAACACCTATTCAGCATCCCTTGGGCACTGCTATGGGGGAGATATAATAATTCCCGGTCTGCCTTTACTTCTGTGGCTTCTCCCTTCAGAGCTCTAAATTAGTTCTAGTAGTCTCAGAGGACTGAAACTCCTTTTGTCCTTTTTGAGTTTTTCGAGTGCACATGAATGTCACATAAGAAGCCAGAAGACATCTCAGGTGTTGTAGTTCATATGTCAGCCACCCTTTTCCCTTTTGGGGATTGACCAGACCTCTCATTGGCCTGGTCAGTGAGCCCCAGGAATCTGCCTGTTTTCTTTCTTTCTATAGGACTGGAATCTATACTGCCACTGCCAGCTTTAAAAACCAATCCAGCCCAAACCAAACCAAAACCATGACGATTCTAACTGGGTGTGGTGGGCTGTGCCTTTAATCCCAGCACTCAGGAAGTAGACAGGTGGATCTCTGTGAGTACTGGGCAGGCTGTGTCTATGTAGTGAGTTCCAGACCAGCCTTGACTACATAGTGAGACCCTACTGCAAACAAACAAACAAAGGAATGAGCGAATGCACATAGACTCTGGGTTTCAAACTCAGGTCCAGTGCTTGTAAGGCAAACACTTTACCACCTTGGTTGTCTCCCCAATCTCTTTCCTTTGCTGTCGTCTCGGCCATCTTCTGTCCCATAGCTTCCTACCTGCTAGCAAGGTGGATCAGTAGAGCTACGGCAGGGTGTGGCCCCAGGAGATTTATGTGTTCTCTGGGTCGGCATCTTGTGCAGGAGACTCTGAATCTGACACCCCTGCTACAAAGCCAGTGCCTGGAAACCCTGAAACCGTTCCTGGTATTCATCACTCAGGTGGTATTTATAGCACTCCCAAGACAAGTTATTGCCAAAGGAGGTAGTGACACTGACTGGGCCATGTAGGAGACAGGCGGAGCCGAGCAGATTCTTTCTCTGGCTAAGTTTAGATTGTCGAGGCCTACTAGGCTCTGAGCTCCCTGGGAGAGCACACGCGGTCAAGGGTTTTTGGGCCAACTCTGGTACTGCTGAGCGACTTACTTATTTCTAGCTCTTTCCTCCTGCAATACTGGGCTCTCTGATATGCTGGCACTGGGTTAGCCAGCTGGGGCATGGGAAAGGACCTGACCGTTGGACATTGTGCATGACTGGCTAATTATCACAGCCTGTGAATGCCTGCTTTCCTGTCTCACTTGCCCTTGGCGTTGTCTGCCCCTGATCAAGGGCAGTCTTCCTGGGGTTTCTATTAGTCAGCTCAGCTTCCTATAACAAAACCCCATGGACATGACAGCAGAAATGTTATTTCCTCGTGGCTCCAGAGAATGGACTCTCTAAGGTCAGGTCAGAGTCCGGTGCATGCCTCTGGCGAGGGCCCTATTGTTGGCCTGCAAACTGCTTCCTGTGGCCTCCTGTGACAGAGACAGCATATACTTAGACAATCTCATCTGTGTTTTAATGTAAGACACTAGTTTTATTGGATGTCCCTCACCCTCCTATTCTCATCTGAACTTCCTATTAGAGACCTCATCTCCCAGCATCCCACACTGGGGATTAGAGCTTCAGCAAGAATGGGGGGAGGCAAGTAGTTCAGCACAGCAGGGTTTCTTAACAGTCATGAGCTATATATTGTCCTTTTTAATTCTTACTATACCAGTTTATATGTAAATTGGTTTGTATTTTAAGCAGGCCCCATACTTCACTACCCTCCTCTTCTCCCATTTTCCCTCTTTCTTCCCCAGATGATTTCACATCTATTTTCCTGCTCGTTGTACATCTATGATTTTTGTCTATCTATTAAGTCTAGAACACACAAATGGCAGAAAGTGTGATAATTGCGTTCCTACGATTGACTTAAGTCACTTAATATTATCTTCAGTTGGCTCCATTTTCCTGCAAGCATTATGACTTTATTCTTGATAGCTGGAAAAAAGTTGATCATGTATATATACACTGCATTTTCTTTATCCATTCCTCTGTTGATGGATGTAGTCTTAGGGTTTCTATTGCTATGAAGAGACACCATGACCACGGCAACCTTTTCTTTTCTCTATTTATAAAATTATTTTTGTTTTTCAAGACAGGGTTTCTCATACTTGGTCAGGCTGGCCTAGAACTCACAGAGATTTGCTTGCCTCTGCCTCCCTGAGTTCTGGGATTAAAGGTGTATGCCACCACTGCCCAACTTCTTGACTGTAGAGCTCTGATATGCTGAGGGGCCTGACAAAGGGAAAGTATATAGGAGTGTGTATAGGTGAACACTCACTCATGTGTGTTGTGTATGTATTGTGTGTGTTTGTGTGGGAGTGTGTGCATGTATATGTGAGTGTGTATGCTTGTGTGTGTGTTTGTATGTGTGGGAGTGTGTGCATGTGTATGTGTGTGTGTGTGTTTGTATGTGTGGGAGTGTGCTGGCAGTCGAAGGGTGACGAGGGATGGTGGCCAAGTCACCTTTTCTCTACTTTACCACTTGACCTTCAGCAGCCTCTCCTCATTGTGGTTACACCTGATCAGGTAGGTTCCGGTTGTATTTTTCTTTTGTGTGGCCTGTCAGAGCTCAAATCGATTCTCTTGTGTCATTCATTATCCATGCTTGGAAAATTTTGCATGTGGAATTTGGAAGTGACTTTGCCAGAAAAGCAGAAAAAGCAGTTCCTCTTAGTGATAGTGTGACAGTCATGTCTGTCCCACTGTTTCTTACCTAGTGTAGATGGCCTTGGCTTCCCTGCCCTGCAGTGTGGAAATTTTGCCTGAATGAGTCAACAATGGCGCCTTTATGGGTCAACTGCTTCTACGCAGCCATGCTGGCATCTTGGTCACAGTAAGAGCTTATGCAGTGATGGCGAAAATGGGGACAAAGCTGGCTCTTGTGCCTGGACCGTTTCCCAGTGTCCCTTCGTACTGTATGTCAGGCGATGTCATTCTGCTGCTTGAGTTCAGTTCCCAGTACTCACATTAAGTGGCTCAGAACTGCCTGCCTTTTTCTGAACTCCACAGGCACCTGCACTCACACATACACATACCTCCTCCACGCATGGCCATAGACACATGAAAGATAAAAATACACCTTAAAAAAGTAACAAGCTTTGGATCATTCATGTTAGGGGCCTGGTTCTTAGTGTATTTCTGATTTGTGATTATCAGTTGGAGATGGACTGGGGGTTGAAGACAGTGGCCTGGTTGGCTGGGTTTGTACCTTGGGTTTTGTATGTGAACAGATGCATGAGTGTGTGTGTGTGTGTGTGTGTGTGTGTGTGTGTGTGTGTGTGTGT
>LOJH01000283.1:25452-37116 GCA_001685095.1 Ellobius talpinus | reverse complement strand
TGTGTGTGTGTGTGTATGTGGAGGCCAAAGGTCAATGTCCAGTGTCTTCAATAGCTCTACACCTTTATTTTCTGGGGCAGGGTCTCTCACTGAACCTGGAGATCGTCAATTCAGCCAGACTTTTTAAAATGCTGGTGCCTTAGGGTTTCTATTGTTGTCAAGAGACACCATGACCACAGCAACTCTGATAAAGGAAAGCATTTAACTGAGGGGATGGCTTACAGTTTCAGATGTCCATTATTATCATGGCAGGGAGCATGGTGGTGTTTAGGCAGACATGGTGCTGTCTATATCTTGATCAGAAGGCAACAGGAAGTGGATTGTGACATTGGGAAGTATGTTGAGCATAGGAAACTTCAAAGCCCACCCCACAGTGACACACTTTCTCCAACAAGGCCATACCTTCTCCAACAAAGTGACACCTCCTAATAGTGCCATTCCCTATCAACTTATGCAGGCCAGCGGTATTCAAACTAACCAAATCACATTCCATTCCCTGGCCCTCATAAGTTTTTAACAATATCATAATGCATAATGCAAAATGTAATTAATATAACTTCAAAAGTCTCCATAGTCTATCACAGTCTCAAAGTGTTTAAAACTTTAAAGTTCAAAGTCTCTTCTGAAATCTGTTAACTTTAATCCCCTATAAAATCAAAATAAAAAACAAATCACATATTCCCCAAATAAAATGGCACAGAATATACATTACCATTCCAAAATGTAGGGAAGGGGGCATAGTGAGGAAATACTGGACCAGAACAAGACCGAAAACCAGCTGGGCAAACTCCAAACTCTGCATCTCCATGTCTGATGTCAAAATGCTCTTCAAACCTCCAACTCTGTTCAGCTTTGTTGACAGCAACACACTTCTCTCTCTTGTGCTGGTTCCATTTTCTGTTAACAGCTCTCCTCTGCAGGGATCCCATGACCCTGGAATCTCCAAAGTCTTGGATTCTCCAAGACAATCCAGGCTATACCTTTACAACTTCATGCAATGACCTCTCTAGGCATTCATTCAGGGACACTTCTGACACATGCCTGGCTTCAGCAGCTTTCCTTAGTCTTGGGAGCAAATTCCATAGCTCCTTTCTTCTGTCCTTAACTCCAGAATCATGTGGCTGATGCTGCCATGTTCTGCTGCTTACTGGGGCTGGATCATGGCCCCCTCGTTCAATTGCCAGCTTTCTGTCCTCTACTGCCTGAGCTTGGCAGTCATGGAAATGGATCTCGACCAGGCTGTCCTCAAACTCAGATCCACCAGCCACTGCCTTCCCAGTCCTGGATTTAAAGGTGTGTACCATCACAACTAAGTCTAAACTTTTCTATAATTTCTTTTCACAAATTGGAAACTTAGCTGGGCAGGATTTTACCCTGAGGTCACCACTTCCTTTATTCCATTTCTTAATCTGTTTATATCCTTAAACACAGGATTTAGTATATTCCACTTTCTGATTCCCTTCTTCTCAATCTGTACATTTTGTGTTTTTATTTACTCAGCTTGCTCCTTTTTATTATGAATCTTCATTAGAGTGACCAGTAATAACCACTCAAAAGAGCGTATACTAGGTTGTTTTGATTTCTTCTTCCAATGGAATTAATACAAAACTATTTTAGCCTCAAGCAGACTCTTCAGACAGGAACAAAAAGCCTCCTCATTCTTTACCAAAATATTACAAGAATGATCCTAATCCACATATTAATATTTTTTTCCTTTGAAACCTTTTGAGTCAGTGTCTGACACTTCAAATTACTATTAGCACCATTGTCTTTCATACTCCTACTAGTATAGCCCATTAGCAGAGCTTTAAGCATACCATTGATTTCCTAACCCAAAGTACCAAAGTCCAAATTCCTTCAAATAAAAACATGGTCAAGCCTATCACAACAATGGCTCACTCCTGGTACCGTAAACTTCTATCTTAGTTAGGGTTCTGTTGCTGTGAAGAAACTCCATGACCATGGCAACTCCTATAAAGGAAAACATTTTATTGAGGTGGTGGCTTGCAGTTTCAGAGGTTTAGTCCATTATTATCATGGCAGGGAGCATGGAGGCACTCAAGCAGACGTGGTTCTGGCTACATCTTGATCAGAAGGCTACAGGAAGTGTGCTGTGGAACTGGGCAGTATGTTGAGCATAGGAAACCTCAAAGCCCACCCCACTGTGACACACTTCCTCCAACAAAGCCATATCTCCTAATAGTGCCACTCCCTATAGGTTTATGGGGCCAATTACATTCCAATTACCATAACTCAGGTCCTCATATTTACAGCAGCAAGCATTTTACCCAGCAGGCCATCTCCCCAGCCTTGGTCATGTTATTTGGTGCCATTTATGGGATGTCTTGGCCTTTAGGAGGTGGAGAGACCCTGCAGGCAGTAACTTTAAGGTGGTGCATGGTTGGGATGGCCCTGTCATCCTGAGGTTCCTCTGTCACTTCTGCTCCGTCTTGTGACTGATAGACATGAAAGAAGGCCATAATAGTGACACCATAATTCCCGAGGTTTGTTGACCCACACAGCTTGGGTTATAATTGGAAAGTGGTGAACTCTAGTTTCCCTGAAAAAGTGAATTATGAAATCAGTTAACCTGGTCTTTCTACCTCATAGGGCAGAAACAAGTAGAATGACCAAAGATGGTGAACTATCAATAGCTTATTTAATAGGATGACACATTTGAGATCCCAGTATCTGTTTACCTTTATACTGTTCTTCTGGCTCATGATATGAGTATACAATTGTGAAGACATTGGCAAGAATACATACGTGTGTACACGTGTACACATCAGTCTGCAAATGCGTGTGCACAGGTGTGCCTGGCTGCACAGATCTGGGTCTACTTCTCAGTTAACAGGAAGATAATGATCCAGGTAAGTCTTGTCTCTTTTGGCCTATCAACTCTTAAGAGAGATGCAAACTTGAAGCTTTCTGGGTTGAGTCTTAGGTGTCCAGGGCAGGCTCCATTTTTCTTTCTTCCTTCCTCTGCTCCCTGTGGTTCTATCCTAGTTCATGACCATCAAATCATGGTTGGCCTAAGACTATATGGCTGTCTTAGGTGCTAAGCTGTGGACTAAACTGATAGGTTGTTGCTGTTACTCTGTTTGTCCTGTTAGAGAGAGAAATTTGGTTTAAGACTTGGGGTCTGGAGAGATGACCCAGCAGTGAAGAGCACTTACTGGTCTTGCAGAGGACACGGGTACTGTTCCCAGCCATCATCTAGTAACTGTCTGTAACTCAAGATCGGGTTTCTTCCTCTGACTCCCTCTGGCACTGCACACATGTGCTGCACATACATCCATGCAGGCACATACACATACTTATAAAATAAATAAATATATGTAAAATGAGATCAATTTTCACCAAACGTTTGAGAGATACAAATGAGCACAGAGAAGTTTTCAGATGTAGAACTTAATAGATCCCTGCATCCTGCATACAGATCAGGAAGGAAAACAAGAACAGACTGCAGTGGTACCTACTAGTGATGGCCTCTTCTCCCAGAGCCATTGGCTTGATGTTTGAGGACTAGACTGACCAAATCCTTCTGTTTCTGTTTTTTTTTCCTAGCATAATATTTAGAGACCCTGCCTGCCTTGTGGTGAGGGCCATAGGTCTGTCAATCTCACCCATGTGTCCCTTTCATTCATGTCATCATAGTTCATCTCTGTCAGTTGCCCTTCTTGTCACCGTGACCCAGCATCTGTCAAGAAGCAGCTTAAAGGAGGAAGGTTTGCAGCCAAGAGTGGTGGCATACACCTCCCATTACTGGGAGGCAGAGGCAGGAGGATCTCTATGAGTTCAAGGCCAGCCTGGTCTACATAGAGAGTTCAGGACAGCCAGAGCGACATAGTGAGACCCTGTCTCAAAAAGAAGGAGGAAGTTTCATTCTGCCTCACTGTCCTGGAGGATACTTTCTATCATGGCTCAGGGAAGACATGGCGGTGGGTGGAGTAGGAGGTAGACAGGTCACAATGCACCCCACATTCAGGAATCCAAGCATGCGTAGGAAATGGGGCCAGGCTGTGAAGCCTCAAGGCCTGCTCCCAGTGACTTACTTCCTCCACAGCCTCCCCAAACACAGGACCAAAATGTTAAAATACATGAGTTGGAGAGCTGGCTGAACAATTAAGAGCACAACCTGCTCTTCTAGAGGACCCAGGTTTGTTCCCAGCGTCTGGCCACTTACAACTATCTATAACCCTGTGGTCTCGGGATCTGATGCCCTTTTCTGGCCTTTGCAGGCACTGTGTGCATATAATGCACAGACATACATGCAAGGAAAATACCCATACCCCTAAATAAATAATACGTTTTTAAAAACAACAGAAACCACATGAGGCTATGAGGGCATTTCATGTTCCAACCGCAGCACTGTCCTTCTGTACATGGGCACTGGGGTAGTTTCCCTAACTTCAACTCTGACTGCAGCTAATATGGATAATCTCTATGCCTTTTGATGCGGTGGGCTTATCCCCAGGGAAGGCATTTCCAGTATGTTTGCTCTGCATTTTCCAGTATACTCAATGATTGAGTAAATAGTTGCAGAGAGACCACTGTGGGCTCAGTCTGCCCCAGGCCCTAGGATGACCGAAGGAGCAAGACGCACTGAGTCAGGCTGGTGGCGAGGGAGACCATTTCCGCAATACTGTCTAAAGAATTAAAGGGCGGCTGAGAACAAGCAGCCAGGTACAGTGGCCTCTGCATAGGGGGAAAGACTGACTGCACCACTCTGTAGGATATTGCTGCTGGCTCAAGAGCAACTCCATCAGCAGAGGAAGGTGTAAGTGTTGGCAGATTCTGTCCAGGCTGCTGACGTAGCCCAGGGCACTTTAGCCCCTGCCCCCACACCTCCCGTCAGTCAGTCTGTCTTATGTAACCAAGGCTGGCTTCAAACTCGCTATGTAGTCACAGTTTTCTTCCCTTCCCTCCCAAGTGCTGGGGTTATAGGCATGTGCCACTATGCCTGGGTTTCATGTCATACTGGGACTTGAATCCAGAGCGTCATACAGTGAAACAAGCTCTTTACCCACTGAGGGGCATGGCAGCCCTACACGCAATCTTTGTAGAGGTCAACATGAAGGACTATGTCTACATTTTTCTGTTTGGTGGTGAGTTTTGTTTTTTTTTGTTTTTTAAATAAATTAAATGGCACAAGAATGACACTTGCCGCAGCTTTGTAGTATATCATTTCATGGCAGCCTCCAGGAGAGGACTAGGCGGTGGGCCTGGGCTCTGTGCTTTTCATAGCTGGCCACCAGCCTGGGCTTACCAAACTTCCTTTGGGCTGTTCACTCAAGGGAGCTGGCTGGAAGGTTGTTAAGGCCCTGTGTTTTGGAAACTGGCCCTGCCCACTCACTGGGTTCCTGGTTTTCAGCCATTGACTCATCTTCCCCGTCCTGTGAGGGTCTAGATTCCCAGGGTGAACATTGCCAGGTCTAGATGATGACTCTGGAACATGATGGAGTATCATACCTTAGGGTTGCAAGGAAAGTTTACTTAGCTAGAGGGTCCAGTCTGTTTTGAAGAAGAGTTTCTGGAGACTGGATGAGAGTTCTGAGCAGAAGGAAATGTTCCTGAGCTGTGGGTATAGCTCTTGTCAGCTGGGATAGGCCTTCCTTCCAGAAGATGAAGCTAAAAGGCAACCTGGTGCACGGCCATGGCGGGAATGGGAACCACATGGAGGCTGTGGACTGGACCAACACCCTCTGGAGAGTTCTCTCTTCTCCTTGCAAGGCCCTATGGCTCATTCTTGATTAGAACACCCCTGTTAGGAAAGCTAGCTAGCTCGCTCTAGGGAAACCTTTCCTGACCACAATGCAGGGCAGCCTCCACTAGACAGAGGGTGTGGGAGGAGGCACTTAAACTATTGCTGGTCCCTCAGTAAGTCTTCCTCAATCACACAGGTTAGTGGGGTGGCTGTGGCATGAGAATCCTGTAGACTCCTCTAGGGTAGAGGTGACTCCTGCCTGTCTCCAGTCCCACAGCTTTGGCAGTTCTTCTCCGAACCTCTCTTAAGACTTTCTTGTGTTCCCCCTCACCCTCCAACTTTATTAGTGAGTGGAGAAGAAAAAAGGCTCTTCGGTATTTAATAAACTTAAAAACCACCCTGGTGTGGATTAACCACCCACTGACTTCCCCTTTCCCGACCCCTAAGGACTGAGGAGTTGAGAAAAATGCCCTAGCGCTCGCCTCTGCATCTGTCTCTCTCCCTTCAAAAGTCAAGTTCAAAAGTCAAGCTGTTTCAGTCAGTTAAGTGCTGCCCACACAAGCACTCAGAACTCCTGGGAAGAAACGAGGCATGGTGGTTTGTACTTGGAACCCTAGAGCTGGGAAAGCAAAGACAGTCGGATCTCTGTGGCTCACTAGCCAGCCAGCCAAGACAAATCTGAAAGCCCCAGACCGGAGAGAGACCCTGTCACAGACGACAGGGTAGTCACTGAAGAATAACACTGAAGGCTTACCTCTAGCATCTACACACATGCATACAGTTGTGCACATGCAACCGCACCCACACGAACATGCACACACACACACACACGCACAAAATAAGTTCTGCTTCTTAGTTAGGATTCCAAGCACCACTGATGTTAACTTAGAGGTCTTACCAGTGTTTTTCACCATTGCCTTTCTAACTGGGTGACCTCATACTGCCCCCACCACCCAACAGCTGCCTGGGGAAGGCTCCCAGTGTTTGCACTGCTGTTGTCATGCAGCTAATATAGCTGCTGAAGAAATGACAGGCTTCAGAGTTCGCCCTCCTGTTGGCTTCCACTTTGATTTTCATACACATCTCCTGTTTCCTCATGCCACTTAGCTTGTCCTTGTGACATGGTAGAGCAAGTAAAGCCTGATCCCTCAGCAGTGTTGGCGCCTTGTTCTCTTTCATTCGTTTGATTCCACTTTGCATGTTGCTCTGGCACCCACCTTGCAAGATGCAGCTACATAGCAGAGTCCTATGGCCTGCAAGGCTACCAGAGAGATACCTTGGTGGCAATAATGAGAAATGCAGGGTAGCATGGCATCACTTTTATTCCTGCTAATGCTAGCAGCCAGTGATGAGCATTCTTGGAAGGCTGATGAGATGCTCATTTTAAATGCAAATTCTTTGCGTGGTTAGGAGGAAAATGAAATTGTCCTGGCTCCCAGCCCTCCGCATTTTTGCCATTCCATCTGATGGTGGAGGGGAGGGCTCCTGACTAAATCCCTCAGTGTCCTTATTATGATTTCACATTTGAATGTGCTGAGAGGAAGCCTTGGCCCCAGGACATTAACTCTCTGTTGCCAAGTGCCAGCATGTGGGTGTCTGTGGAGGCTCTTGGAGTCTTCAGTAACTAGTGCTCTGCACTCCCAATGCTCTTCGGGTCCGCTCATTTGCTTTGCGGATGATGGATGTGCTAGGAAATTTGTGGTGAGCGGAGGTGTTTTCTTTTTTCTTGGAGGCAAAGGAAATGTGCTAAGCCCTTTAGCCTCTACTTAGCAGCATTCACACATGCTGTTTCCCTCAGCCTTAGCAGGGACCTCACCCTTCTCTTTTGGGAGTCCTCTGTCACTTGGAGCATAGCTACACTGTTGCAGCTTGCTGTCTGGAGATTCCTTGGTATCCTGTGATAGAGAGGTTGGGGCTTCCATATGTGGCATTGCTGCGCCCATGGTTCACTCTTCATGACTGTCTTCTAAAGAGAAGGTATAATGATGATTTCGTAACCGGGTGTAGAATGTTAAGCCTCTTCTGCAGCCTGGTGAGTTAGAATTTTTTTCTTTTTAAACAGCTCCTGCACTCTGGTCCGAGAGACTGTTGGTGTATGTGCCCGCATGGTCAGCCTCTCTGGGAAGCCCTGTCTTTAGAGCTGTGGGTCAGCTAGAGCCAAAGGAGAATGTCTTACGACTGGCAAGGCAATCATGTGCTTTCTCTGTCCATAAAGCAGTTGGTGTAGTATTTGATCCACCCTAAAAGCCAGGGCGATGGGCTGGTGTATGGTTGCCAAGAACAACGGGAATGCAAAAATCTTTATAAGTATATTGCATATGCTTGAGGTCATGATTTTTTAGCTGCTTTTTTTTTCTCCTTTTTTTGCTTGGCACATTTTTTGTGAAACAGAGTTTAGAATTCAAAGTGAAGTGTCTGTGCCTATGCTCTTGTCGACTAACTAGAATCATAGGGCTTTAGAATTAAAATAAGGTTGCGAAGTCCCCAGTCCTTTGGTGGGTGGCAGTGTGGAGCAGTGAACGCCTAAAGCATTGCTCTTCCTTCCTAGGCAAATGCTGTAAGGCTTTGAGAGGCTTCCTGGGAAGGGCCCCTTAGACCTGGAGAGCCACCAAACTGGTAGGCTTAAGAATTAGTACTGGTTACAGTCGAGGGAATAGGAATCCTTCAAATGGGCCATGCTCTCTACCTCCATACCTCTCCTGGGATGCAGGAAGTTCAGCTATGTCCAGACGGAGCAGGCCACTGCCAGGAAGATTACAGCTCCATCTCTTCCTGGTGCTGTTAGGCTCAGGCTTCTCACCTCCGGTACGGTACCCCTGACATTTAGGTCAGACAGCAAGCAGTTCTTGCTGTGGAGAGTGCCCTCTGCATCGTAGAGTGTTTAGCAGCATTCTTGTCCTCTGAGACAGAAATGACGATGACACGCTTGCTCCCTGTGGCAGCTAAAGTTGTCTCTAGACATAGCCACATGTCCCCTAGGGATAGAAATTGCTCCCTGTTTAGACTACGTTAGGATGTGTATGATGGCTAGGAGAGATGGCTCAATGGGTAAAGTACTTGTCATGCAAGTGGGAAGTTCCAAGTTTAGGTCCCCAGAACCCACGTAAAGCTACAATGGTAGTACGCTTCTGTAATACTAGCAGTTTACACCAAGATAGAAGATGGAGACAGGAGACTCTCCAGAAGTCTGGGGGCCAGCTAGCCTGATGCAACTGCAAACAAGAAACCAGACCTCAAGCAGGCAAGGTTGTCCTATGATTTTTGTATGCGTGGTGTGGCCCTCTGCATGAGCACACACACACCCAAAGATAAATGACCAATAAAAGGTGTGTATGACATCCCTTATAATTCCTAAACACGACTTCATTATTAGTGTGGCCCTTTCCCCATTTCACTTTGTAATGTGAAATACACAACTGGAATCTTTACTAATTATTATATGTAGAATAGTTACAGTAGCTAGCACTGGCTCAAAAGCTGTCCTTAGGAAAGTTCTCACTTGAACCTGTGGTTGTGTTGAGGTTTCCTTTGAGCAGATGTGGCCTTGCTTGGTCTTATTTTTAGTCTTTGCTGCCATTGTAGAGGATGATGTTTCTGGCTGCTAGAGTTTAAATCTGTAGTGTCTCTGAGGTCTCAGGTTTGATGGAAGCCTTTTGTACTGCTGGGAGGTCAGGGGAACTGTGGGAGGCAGAGCTTAGTGAGAGAAGTTAGGTCCTTGCAGGAAGGAGTGATCGAAACTCCAGCCTCTCCTCTCTTGCTCATCATTTTCAAGGCACCACGAGGTGAGCAGATTGGCTTCACCATGTTTTTGCTGCCTCACCATAGGTCTAACATAGCGGGGCTAAGAGACCATGGACTGAATGCCTCAAAACTAGGAACTAAAATGAATACTGCCTCCTTGTAAGTTGTTGACCTCAGACATCTGCCATAGCAACAGGAAGGCTACTATCACACTGGCTCCGTGACGTATCCACTAAACAGCTTATATTTTTAATTTTGCAAATGGGAACAAAATATGTGATGGCTGGGGAATAAATATTCTCAAAGCTGATGAGTTTTAGCAATCCGGTGACAGTAAAGAATCAGTCCCCTTTCATAGACCTTGGGTCAAGCTTGAAGCAGAAGCTCACCAATGTTAACACACCCCAATATGTAGCAGGTGTATGGGGAGATTAAAAAGTCAATCATGGCCTTATGAGTTAGAATAACTGAGTGGCTGTGAACTGTGTGGCTCCAGAGAGGCAACGAGCTTCTGAACAGTGTCCAAAGATCTGGGTCTACCTCCAAGTCCTTCCTTGCTTAAGTGGCCCGATATATTTTGGCAGTAGACTCCTTCCCTGTGGGAGGAAGGGAAGACACTAAATTGCTGCCTTTGGCACAGAGCTGAAGGGCTAAGTGGTAAGTCTGAATTTATGAAATAAACATAAATTATGAAACAAATGCAAAACATGCTATGTAGCCTTAAGGTTTCTGAGGGGATATGGAAGGTAAACGCTTGTTCTAGTATGAAAGTAAGCATGCAAATATCGAATAAGCTAGAATACAGAATTCCATAAATGAAATGAAAGAAAGCCCATGCGGATGGCTTCTCAGTGCTTGCTGGCATATTGCCTCTCCTCTGCCTTCAGTTCTGGCCAGAGAGCCTGGAAATTCTTGGGCTATAGGAACCCCAAAGCCACTTCTGCACCTCAAAATTCTAGTTGGAGCAACAGCAAGAAGAACAACGGCAAAAAAGATACAGTTTTGGTGTAGACTCTTGGCTGGGTTGTCATACCTGTTACCTGAGAGGACCTTAAGAAGAGTGGGCCGCTATAGTCCTGGTTTTGAAGAGTCTAAGCTCGTGGCTTCTAATCTGAATTATGAACTTGGAACCAGAACCAGGAAGGGAATAGGCTTGGGCTATACCTAAGTGTGACCTCAGTTTACCAAATCTAGGAAATATGTCAGAGAATTAATACCTCTGAGAGACAGTGGTCAATGTGAAGGTTGAAACAGCTTCCTCAGAGCAGGGGTTTGCTGAAGTGGGAAAATTGGGGTGTTGGGGTACCATCATCACTCAGTATCTGTTTCTGAAGTCATTGGAAACATTATCTTTTGATGTTAATGCTTGTGATGATTTTATGGGGTGAGAGAAGGGAAGGTAGGATCCCATGTAGCCGGGCTGGCCTTGAACTCCCTATGTAGCAAAGGATAACTTTGAATTCTTGATCCTCCTGCCAGCACCTTAGGAATGCTAGAATCACAGGCATGTGCCCCCATGTCCAGTGCTGGAGTGTGAACCCTAGGCTTCTCGCTTGCTCAGTGAGTCTCTGCTAAATGAGGTGCAGCCCTGGTCGCAAGATTATTCTTTAGATAGAAACAAATGGCAAAGGCTTGAGTTGGAATTGTCTTCCCGGTGCTGCCTTAAGAGAATTGAGGCCGGCCATGGTCGAGGCTGCACTTAGGGGGCAGGGGAACTAATATGAGTTCAAGGCCGGTCTGGTCTACTAGTGAGTTACAGGTAGAGCCTGGCTGAGGAGCAGCAAAAGAATGCTCACAAACAAGCTGCGGCCCAGGTTTGGTGACCATTTGTTAATCATCTGCTTGACTGGCTAACGGAAGCAACCACTTTAAATGTCTCATCAAAGCAGGAGTAGGTGGTAGTGGGTTTCCTTGGTCTCTTTTAGGCTTGTAATTGAAAGAGTTTGGATCAAATGAGGAACATTTGTTTGATGGGGGTGGGCGGGATTCCAGAGGCTTCTTGACTGAGGTAAAATATTGCTTCCTGATTTTCTTTGAGGCATGGGAGTAGAGCCCCCATCCAAGAGGAGCATTGAGAAGTTCTATTCTATCCTTTTGTAAGAAAATGCACTGACCTGGGAACTCTCATTCTATTTTGTAAAATTAAGTTAGCATGGTGGTGACACATGCCTTTAATCCCAGCACTCAGGAAGCAGAGGCAGGCAGATCTCTGTGAG
>LOJH01000283.1:0-25124 GCA_001685095.1 Ellobius talpinus | reverse complement strand
AGTTCCAGGACAGGCTCCAAAGCTACAGAGAAACCCTGTCTTGAAAAATCAAATAACAACAACAACAACAACAAAAAAAAAATCCCTCAAAAACTAAAGTTAATGTGTGTGTGTGAGAGAGAGAGAGACAGACAAAGAGTGTGTATGAGAGAGAATGTATGAAAGTGAGTGTATGTGAGAGAGTATGTGCATGTGAGAATGTGTATGTGTGTGAGAGTGTTGTGAGAGAATGTGTGTGTGTGTGTGAGAGAGAGAAGATAACTTTTAGAAGTTAGTTCTTTTTTTTATTGTGAGGCAACGTCTCTCCTGTTTCTGCCATATTGCACACTCCAGTCCAGCTAGTCCAGCCCCCTGGTATTCTCCATTCTCTGCCCGTCATCTTCTGTAGGAATGCCCGGAGTGCACACAGCATGCCTCTGCATCTGGCTTTTTATTGCGTTCCAGGGCTCGGACTGCTTTTGTCAGGCTATCATGGCGTGCATTTTCCCTGCAGAATTGTCTCACTGGCCCAGAAATTGTGATTTTAGAACCATGCACACTTAATTAGTCAGAAGGAAAGATGAGTGAACAGATAGCTCTCAGATGGACTTCAAAATTAAATTCATTTCACAATGACACTTGCCCTGAAGCTGTTCTTTATAAGGACAGGTGCTCACTCTGAGGTTACCAACTTTTCACATTGGCCCCAGGGAAGTCTTGAAGTTTGTGGAAGAAATTTGGTTGTTTGACCTTTGTGTACTAGATCCTAGAAAGAGGGCCCTATGTGGTGGGAGTCTTTCATGCTGATAGAGTATGCACAGATGAGCCACTCCTTGACCTGGTTTGACTCATTTCTAGAAATAGCCTTCAGGGAGCCCAGCGGGGTCACCCAAGTCCTCAACATCCGCTAAAGTCTGTACTGGATGCTCCGTGGGGTGCAAAGATAAAAGTGGGTGAGGTAAAAGCGCTCCAGAAGAGAACTCTGGTGGTTAGTGTGGATTGTCAACTTGATGAGATCTAGACTCATCCAAGAGGCAAGCCTCACTATATCTGTGAGGGAGTTTCTAGATTCCCTTGAGGTGTGAAGACACACAAGTGTAGGTGCTGCTATTCCATTGGTTGGGGTCCTGGATTAAATATATACGACAAAGCAAGCTGAGTGTCAGCATTCATTCCTCTTTGCTTCCTGCTTGTGGGTGCCACGTGACCAGCTGTTCCTGCTGCCATGCCTTGCCCATCCTCATGGAGTGCCTGAAAATATGAATCAGAATGAACTGTGCCTTGAGTTGCTTTGGTGAGGTATCTTGTCACAGCAACAAGCAACATCTCTAATCCCAAGCCATCTGGTGTGAAGTTGCTCACAGTGAGACGGGAGGGGGGCGGGGGGCTGAGAGTCCTCTTGGAGGCTGGGAGCTGTGTGCTGGGTTTTGAGGAAGGAATATTTAAATCGGAAAGATAAGGTAAAAAGATGCTTTTCTGGAGGGAATGACTTGAGCGCAGACCCCACAGCGAGGGCAGGATGTGGTGGAAGTGGGGAGAGAGCCTCAGACACCCCCTTGGTACTGCTCTGTGGTGTGTGTCTGTGTGGGAAAGGTGGGAACAGAACTGAGTCAGGGATCAGCTGGGAGCCTGGAATCTGAGGGTCCTGGTGTTCCAAGTAAGAAATTGGAACTCTGTCCCGAAGGCAGAGGAGAATGTCAATCACAGGCCAGAAAGGAGGAAGCTGACACCGCCCCCCACAACACACCCCAGCAGTGTTGCCCACAGTGTGGAAGGCACAGGAGGGCACCTCTGCTCTGAGTCCCTTTCTGCTGTTGACTGATGATGGCGGAAGCTGGGTGTTCATTTGTGCTGGCTCCTTGGCCAGCCTGTTGACCTTCTTTCCTATCTTCCATGTAGCTCTCAAGTTCCCTTTCCTCTCCTTCCTCACTGTCTCTCCCTCCCTTCATTTGTGTGAGTTTGTGTGCATGTTTGTGTGGTTATGTGTGCATGTGTTTCGAGGCCAGAGGACAGCGTTTGCTGTTGCTCCGGAGGTACTGACAGGGTCTCTCATTAGCCTGGTATTTGCCAAGAAGACTAGGCTGGCTGACGAGCCATTTGCCTGCCTCCGCCTCCCCAGGTTCTATAAGATTGTGTCATCATACCTGGCCTTTTAACATTCTGGGAATCAAACTCAGATCTTGGAGCTAGCAGAGCAAGCACTTTGTTGGTTGAGCACTCTATCCAGACCCTAGCTCTTGAGTTTTCAGTGCTGATTGTAGAGTCACTAAATGATGCTGAATTCCGGAGAAGGGGGTGAGGGGAGGGAATGTGGAGGAATGCGGTGGTACCCTGCCCCCCTCCACTCTGTTTATCCTGTAAGAATGGGCTTCCTCACCTGTCACCTTTTCTAGTCATCAGGGACACCAAGCTCTCAGCAGGTACTCCTCTTGTGGAGGACAGGACAGCCTTACCTTGCAGCAGCTGCTGGTTGAGACAGACAGTCTTCTCATACTGAGCACAGTGTGGTGGGGGGATGGGGCTGCTGGTGGGGAGAGGAGAGAGCTGGAAGAGACTGCTCTGTTAAGTGGGAGGAGATGCAGCTGATAGCCTGTTTCCAAAAGTGTCCTCATGAGGGTGGGGTATGGGGTGGAAGGCAGTGTTAAAGCGTCTTTCAGGTAGCACAGTCTTCTAATAGTACAGTGTGTGTATGTGTGTGTGTGTGTGTGTTGGCATAGTAGTATGCCATGTTTGTATGTGGAGATCCAAGGATAACCTGGAGTGTTAATCCTTGTGCTGGATAGTTTTATTCCAGCTTGACACAAGGTAGAATCACTGGAAGGAAAGGAGCCTCAAATTGAAAAAATGTCTCCATAAGGGATTGATGGTGGAGAGCCCAGTCTATTGTGAGTGGGGCCACCCCTGGGCCAGTGGTCCTGGGTTCTATAAGAAAACAGGCTGAGCAAGCCATGTAGAGCAAGCCAGTAAGCAGCCCTCCTCCATGGCCTCCTCATCAGCTCTTCCCAGGATTCTGTCCTGTTTGAGTTCCTGTTCTGACTTCTTTTGAGATGTACAGTGATTAGGAAAACTAAGCCAAATAAACCTTTCCTCCCAAAGTTGTTCTGGACATGGTGTTTCATCACAGCAATAGTAACCTGAACTAGGAGAGTCCTTGTCTTAGTGACTTTTATATTGCTGGTATGTCAATGTCCGAGACAACTTATTTTAAAAAATGTTTAATTTGGCTTATAGTTTCAGAAGGCTAAGAGTCCACGGTCTGAGACATGGTGACAGGAACATCTGAGAGCTCACATCTTGATCTGCAAGTAGAAGACAGGGACAGGGGATAGGGAAGGGCTGGGAATGGTGGGAGTCTTTTGAAACCTCAAAACTCACTCCCAGGGAGGCACCTCCTCCAACAAAGCCTTACCTCTTAATCCTTTCCAGACAGTTCCATGAATTAAGGTCCAAGTACTCAAACATGAGGCTGTGGGGATCATTCTCATCCAAACCAGTGCAGTTCTCAACTTTCACCTTGTTTGAGATGGCCTCGCTGTCATTTGCTGCTGCACACACCAGCTGCCCCACGTGCTTCAGGGGATTCTCCTAACTCCATCTTTCATCTCAGTCTAGGAGCAGATGCATGCTACTACACCTGCTTTTGCGTGAGTTCTGGAGCTTCAGATTTAGTCTGCATGCTTGGACCACACACACACTTTACACACAGAGCCCCCTCCCCAGTCCCCTGTATTTATTTATTTTTGATCTGGTTTGTTCTTTCACCCCATTTCCATACCAGCATGGTTCAGGACATAAGCACATTTACTGTGTTGGGGGTGGTTCATGAAGGGGCCTTTCAGCCATGGGTGTCAAGCATTCTGTATAAAATAAATATTGCTACTTTACAGATGCCTAGAGGGGCTACTGGAAGAGATGAAATACTTAAAGCATTTTATCTTGACATTGCCTGAGAATATGACTGTATGGAGGAGGGGGTGAGCATTGCTCGAAGAAGCTGAAGACCATGGAAGGAACTTTTACTCGCCTTTTAGTACTGCTACTTAGTTATGTAGACAGTAAACAGAGGGGAGGTTAGCGTCGAGGCTCCGCCTTGGATCCCACCCAGCTGTAGCCCCATGATCTGCTCCAGGTCACTCTCAGTGTCTGTCCTGATAATGCCGGAAACACAGGCATCACCAAGCCCAGAGCATGTGACCTGTGAGGGGCCCACTGGTGTGAGTCACTGGGAGCTAAGGGTTAATAGCCGAGTGCTTCAGACACACAGGGCTGTTATCAGACAGTGCATTTCAGTCCTAGCTCAGGCCCTCACTGGACAGGAACTAGCAGCTGGGGGCAGTGACTAATGCCTGCGGGTAGGCTGAGGTCTCAAGCCTCACTGAGAGAGTTCCAGCCTCTGCCTGGTGGAGGAACCCTGATGACCAGTGGGTTGTCTGGGCTAAATATCAAAGAGCCACCTCTGGAATCTGTTTCCTGGCTTGGCCATCCTCCCACCTCATCCTCCAGGGTGGAATGGGACTTATAAGGGAGCACTCCAAATTTGAAAAGGGTCCCCCCATACACAGGCTTAGGGGCGGGAGCTTGAGGGGGTGAGGTCATTATGTTCCCACTTTAGTTGTTGAAACCCTTTGTTCTTTTGGAGTTGGCAAGACTTGGCTTTTCCTGAGCTATTAACAATGGTTTCCCTGTAAAGCTATTATTGTGAGCCAGGCAAGAATTGTATGTGCATGCATGTAGTAGATCACATACCCGCTCATGAATATAAACATGTAAACATAGACACGCATGCACACATACACACAAACATCTTGAAAAGTCAGTTCTGTGTTCCTAGTTTTGCTTTTTAAATAGCAGACTTAGGAAAGAAGAGGAGCCCCTCAGTAGAAGAAAAGGAACTAGAATAATTAGACTGTATGCTTTTCCTGGGTGTTAGGTCCATGTGCACTGTCTAAAACCAGCTCAAAATGTCACTACAGTGTCAGTTTTTTACTATATAACTACTGAAATTTAAAAGTCCCTGTGTGTAATATTACTTCCCAATGAAATAGTATTGGGAGTCAGGCCTGGGAAGAGGATTTTAGGTCATGAGGGCCATGCCCATGCTTGGACTAATACCATTGCCATGAGAGTGTATCAGCTATTTTAAGAGTAGGTTCTGGACACAGGAGATAGCTTTGTTGGGCTGTCTGGGCTAAATATGCTTGCCTTACATGCATGAGAACTTGAATAGGTTCCCAGCATGCATGCAAAAAGCTGAGCATTGTAAAACGTGCCTATGATCCCAAGTAGTGCTGGTGAGCTAGTGTTGCTTAATTGGGGAGCCCCAAGGCCTTGTGAAAGACCCTGTCTCAAAAACCAAAGTAGACAGTTCTTGAAGGATATCGGATGCCAACATTGGCCTCTATGTATAGGCACACATGCTCCTACCCACAGATGTGCATACTCTACACACTATAGTAGTGCCAAGGCCACTTCAGTCCCCTTTTACCCTTTTACTCCCTTACCCCTGCTACCATGGGATGATATGTCATGAAGACCCTGCCTACATATGAACCTCATAAATAATGTGTTTTATTTTGTTTGTTTTTAAAAATCAATCTTCTGGTCCCCCGTCTTCCGTTTTAGCAACCCAAGAGGAATGAGGATATTGACTTAAAAGACGACAGACTCTGTCTCCAGTGAGACTTGTCTGGATAGCAAGCTCTTACTCACTAATTAGGTCAAGATGCTTCTGGTTTGTGTGAGGAGGGCTAGAGATTTAGACACACTGTCCACATCTCTCTACCTTTTATCCATCTTACGGCCGATGGATGACTTGACTTGATCTGGCCAATGAGCAGAAAGGCAAGGAGAGGATGAGGTAGTGAAGGGGGAAGATGAAGGAACTTGGGGTTAGCATCTCTACAGAAGGAAACAGGGTCCTCCCAGATCTGCAGAATGCCTGGCTCTTCTTTCGTCCCTTCGCTGCTAAGGACAGCATAAGGACATTGTTCCTGGTAACTAACACATGTGCCGCAGACTTGCAGAATGTGTCAGAGAAGAAAGACCCTTGGGTGCACAGATACCCAGTGCTGGCCCAGCATGGTGTGAGCTTGGAATGCAGGACTGTGCCAGCGTGTAGACTTTCCAAAGCGAAGTTGTATTTATAGGAGATATCTCTAGAGCCTCTGCCTGGCTTGTCAAACCCCACCCTTGACAAACTCTGGGCTCACTTCACTTTTTTCTGGCATCTTAAGGTAGGCTGAGAATAATTCTCAGAATAATCCCAGGAGATTCCTGTTACTGGCATGAATCTGTTTAAGTGATTTTCGTTTGTTTGTTTGATATTTTTTAATGTTTTATCGTGATTCTTAAAACATCTAGGTAGATTTTCAAGGCCCCTTCTGGGGTCAGTTACCTGTAGTCACATTTAACTGGGAGGCTGAGGAGGATCACCGGAATTTAGGAATTTAGGTCATTCATAAGGAGTAAAATGAATACCCATGGAATCCATGCCTTCCTTTCTCCTAAGAGGTGACCAGTATCTCTGTGTCTTAAAAATGAAAATATTATTTATTCTCAACGGGTCCAGATATTTGTGCTTAGATGTGAAGACATAGTAACATAAAAAAATTAGAATACCCATCTAGATTATTGTTGGGAAAACACTCTTGGTTTTTGAATGAAATATGATCTGAGACTAGAATCTTAAGAAAACAAATTTATAGGACTGTAGAGATGGTTCTGATCTTCCAGAGGACCCAAGTTCAGTTCCCAGCACCCATATCTGGTGGTTCACACCTTCCAGTAACTCCAGTTTCTCAGGGGTCTGACACCCTCTACTGGCGTCCAGGGGCATCTGCAGATATGTGAAACACATATAGACAAATAGGCATTCACATACATATAAAAATAAATCTTTAAAACAAGAAAACAAAGTACTGGAGAGATGGCTCAGCAGTTAGAGCATACACTGCTTTGGTTTGTTTCCTAGCACCCACGTTGAGCAGCTCAGAGGTACCTCAACTCCAGCTCCAGGGATTGGGCCTCTGTGGGTGGACACCTGCATAAATTTGCATATATTTCTGCTATATGCATATAATTAAAAAGAATAAAAATTCTTTCAAAAAGGAAACAAAATTGCATTGAAAATTCACTAAAATATGGGATGTCCACACAAATATTTAGTAGCTAACTTCCTAGTTTTTATATAGTAACAAAATGATTACTGTGCATATTCTTTTATTTATTTGTTTGCTTATTCTTATTTATTTTATTTTGGTTTTTCAAGACAGGGCATTTCTATATTACAGTCCTAGCTGTCCTGGAACTAGCTCCTGTAGACCAGGTTGGCCTCAAACTCAGAGATCTACCTGCCTCTGCCTCCCAAGTTCTGGGTTTAAAGGCATGCACCACCACTGCCCAGCTCTTATTTTTATTTTTTAAATATTTATTGAAAATGAATTTTTTCTCACATTATGGTTTCTCTCCCTCTACTCCTCCCAGTTCCTCCCCACCATCCCTCCCATATACACCTTTCCCTTTCTGTCTCTTATGAAAACTATGCATATTTTTATGTGCTTTTTATCTCTTATTATTACCATAAATCTTGAAAACTTGAGTACTGAGCCCCACTCTAGCTTTGTAAGAGAAGACCCATGCCGAGACTCTTAGATGAGAGCTCCAGCTGTCCTGAGCAATCCTGGCTGCCAGGACAGCCACACTGTCCACTGCACCTGCTGCAAGAAGCCAGCGTTCCCTACTGACGCGATTACTTCACAGAACAGGTCGCCGTTTTAGGACTCTGCTTGCGGAGGACTTGGGGGTAATTGAGAGAACTAAAAGAGAGGGCTTCTGGGATATGGTAATATAGGGATCTTTACACTGAGGAACAATTGACTGTTCTCCCTTCAGGCATTAAGGGCCATTGGATTTTCAGAGGAGTTTGCAATGCTCCCTACTCTCAGTCTGTTTTCTCCTTTAAGACTAAGGAACATTGTGGGAGGGTTTTATATGTTTTTTTATATGGACCTAGGGATTGTTGACTATTTCTAGTCTTTGATTTGCTTTGTCTGTGTCTTCATTGGTTTTTTGGGTTGACAAGTGTCTAACTATTGGATGGGAAGTGATCAGTTAGCTATGTGTCTGTGTCTCCCGGTGTGGAGGCCTTGACCATGTGGTGGCCCAAGAAGCCTTTGCATTTTTCTCTGAAATCTCTGTCTCCCTCTCATGATCCAGAGTAACTAGAATGTGAACACAGAAGGAAAAAAAATATTGGAATGGTTGCTGTAGTTTCCAAACAAATGACCTCACTGTCTGAATTCTGCTTTGTGCAAAAGAAACCTTAACTTTGTCTTATAAAAAAGTAATGGATCTTTGGGGAAACAGATCCAAATCCCCATTTAGTGTATGTGAGATGGGGGTTGAGGAAGGCTGGCACTGACTCTACAGACAATCACTAACATAACTGTGTTACACCCACGACATAATGATCGCCAAAGAGACACAGCAGCTCAGATTGCTAAAGCATGACAGCCCCTTCCTCAAGCAGGCAAGTCATTCTACCTTGTAGAAGCCAACTTCATGTGAAGTTTATTCGGCTCTGTGTTCCCAGAGTGAAGAGGGTTGTCAGTCTGTATCAGTGAGTACCTTGGGCTTACCTCGCCTGCCTTACCTTACTCCCTGTTGCACAGGGGAGCTATTATGGCATCCACTGGTTGAGCGTAAGCTGCTGGGTTGCAGTGGTTAGTAGGCAGGACCAACTGCAGCTAAAACCCAGGGGGAGGGAGGGGCAACTGTTTGGAGGATTATGTTTCAATGTATAATTGGGTGAAGATTTAATTTAAGAACCCAGACCATAATCAGAAGCCTCATTTCCTACAGAATGAGTATTTTGATTGTCTATTTCATTTCATCAAAATGAAATGGGACAGGAGTACGTTTGCTGTGCTTTAAGATGTCCTAATTCCGATGGTCCTCAAGCATTTCCTGGGGTGGACTCTGGTCCCTTGAATGTCATTTATGGGTCCCAAGCATTTCTCAGGATGTGTTCTGGTCCCTTGGCTCTCATATCAATTGATCACAATCCCTGACAGACACAGCTTTCCTCCAGGGAGGAAAGCTTATGGTTGGCTCACCGCTTTAGAGGGTTCATCCTCTCATGGCGAGGGACACGTGGTGGAGTTCAGGGTGGCAGAAGTACATGTCAGAATCTCCCCAGTTGGTGATGGATCAGATCTAGGAGCCAGTTCTACCCTTCAAAGGCATGCAGCTGTTGACCTGATCTAGCTACCCTCCACCTCCTTCAGGTCCTACAGCTTCCCAGAGTAGCAGCCAGCAGCCAGGGGACCAAGAATGAAACATTAGCCTGTGGAGAGCATCTCAGATTCACTTCCTCCCAGGTCTGCCAACTTGAAGTGCAGAAATGGAATGTTCTCTCTTGGTTTATGGTCTTTACATCTCAAAGATTTGGATTTTTTTTTTTATATCTTTAGATTTCTTGCTGAAGGTTTTAGATAATCGTACGGACATACACAAATGGTTTTGCTGCGTTTTGAATACTGATTTTTTTTTTGAGGGAAACCAGGAACCTTGGCTGACTGATGTAGGTCTCTGATTAGAGAGGCAGAAGGGGGAGAAGGATGGAGAGGGAGGGAGGGGGAAGAAGGAGAGAGACAGGAAAAGGGAGGAGGGAGGAAAAGGGAAGGGAAGGAGAGCTGGAGGGAGAGACTATGAATGAATTAGCCAAATGGTTATGATTTGGAACTGTAGGCTACTTTGTCCCCTCCCCTGTCTAGAGCCAGACAGAACAAGAATCATATTTATTTAGACACGGAGTTTTACTAGGAAGGTAACTGCCTGTTGTTGGTCCTGATCCTGGGCTGCTGATTTGGGGCAAGGCCTGTCTGTGGTCTGTGCCTTGACATCATCTCTGAACAGAGCATCTCCAGCCATTGGTTTCCAAGGGCCCCTGCATCCCCAGTCTGGGCTCTGAGAGGCTATGCTTGATCTGCAGTGGGGTTATGGAGTCTCTTTCTCTGTCTGAAGATGGGGAGTTTGCCAGCTCTGAGGCTGCACCCAGCCTGGAGATCAGGAATTCCGCTCCTCCCTCTTCATCATCTGAAATCCAATCAGGAGTGTTCACTGTGGTGAGAATGTTGCTCCCCTGCTGTGATAGTTCATCTTGATTGCCAGTTTGATGGGATTCAGCATCACCATGGAAACAAACCTCTGGGCATGTCTCTGAGAGGGTTTCTAGATTGGGTTAACTGAGGTGAAGAGACCAGTAAATGTAGATGACACCATTCCATGGGCTGGGACCCTCCGCTGAGTAAAAAAATGAGTGAGCACCAGCATTCTTCTCTCTCGGCTTTCTGATTGGATGATGTGGCTTTCAGCTTTGTGTTCTTGTTACCATGCTGTCCTTATCTGGTGTACTTGATGGACTATACTCTTGAAAAATGACCCAGAAGAAGAAGTATAAGTCTTTTCTTCCTTAGGTTCTTTTTATCAAGTATTTTGTCAAAGAAATGAGTAAGTAACCTTTTTTTTTGGTGGTAGGGTTTCTTTTTATAGCCCTGGCTATCCTGAAACTAGCTCTATAGAACTTGGCTTCTAACTCCAAGTTCTGCCTGCTGCTATCTCCCAAGTACTGGGTTAAAGGCACGCACCGCCACACCTGGCTAACTAATGCATTTCTTAATAAGGTCTCTGAACTGACATTTGTGTTTCCTTCGCCAGTGCGCTGCTGCATGGTAACATCTGGACTGAAATAGAGGCTCCTCTGGTGCTTGGATGTCCCTAAATTCCTGGATCATCTTGTTGAAGACCGTGAGTAATGGCCATGTTGCTGTTTCACGAGCCTAAAGAGATTGTGAGCAGCAGTTAAAAAAGTTCAGCCAGGCCTGGTTGATGGGCTCATTCCATGCAGGCACAATTGTCCTTCATCCATTGGTTGCATATGCCCTATAATAACCATGAATTTGACCCAATATAAATCATGAAGTTACTTAAAACATCATGACAGTTTTTGGTGATAGCTATCTCTACCTACTTTCTACCTATCTACTTACCTACCCATCCATCATCCTTCCATCCATTGATATATGTATGTATATGACTATATCTATTTTTTGATAACTCATTTTCATGGTACTCCAACTTGAACTTTGTAGATAACAGCATTCTGTTGCAATGTCAAAAGGTTGGATGTGTCTCCTAGAGCCAGACTTTCTCATGCCCAGTTCAAAAAGCCTTAGAGATGACAGCTGAAAATCTACACGTGACCTTTCTGTCCTCACCAACAGCCACCACCAGAGCTACACATATCATCTTTGTCGTCCTGTCTCCTCCCTTTCCTTTCACCACACTCCAGCCAGACTGGCTATTGCTTCTGGCCTATAGGAGGACAGTGCTCATGACGGCCGCTGCAGGTACCATGGCCCCCCAGCAATCTTTTCCATGGGGCATGTGCATACCTACTCATTCAGCCTGTTCCGTCCCATTGCCACATCTTTCCCCACCCAAGTGTTCACACTTCTGTCTGTCTCCTTCTCCATCCTTAAAGAATTGTTCTCTGTACTTGCCACAGGGTAGATGGCTTCTTTGGTCAGTCAGTTGCTAGACTGCCCATTCATTTGACATTTAATTATCAAGCATACACTAGCCATTCAGAGTCAACTTGCTGCCGTGGAACTCTGTGCAGCACGAAGGAAGAGATCCCATGAAAACCCCAGTGAGCTATCACAGTCCTATCTGAGTGGGCTGTGGAGTCCTGAGCACCCTCTGGCTGAGTTGCTAAGGTACCTTGTTTAAACTCCAGTTCTCAGGACATAGTCATGCATTGAACTAGCACAGTGCATTCCATTAGTGTTCAGTTAATAGGTTTTTTGTTTTGTTTTGTCTTTCAAGGTGGGTTTCTCTGTGTATCCCTGACTCTCCTGGAACTTGCCCTATAGACCAGGCTGGCCTCGAACTCACAGAGATCCACTTGCCTCTGCCTACTGAGTGCTGGGATTAAAGGCGTGCGCCACCACTGCTGAGCTCAAGTAGTATGGTTTAATAATTAAAATAAGCTGTAGATCCTGCTGGGCGAGGTCTGAGAGTCAGCTGAGCTGACATGTTGCAGGTGACGCTGATGCTGCTGGCCTGTAGACCGTATTTGGAGAAATAATACCTATTGCTTTGAAGTTGATTGAGGTACAGTGATTTGTCAGTGAGTGCAACTTAGTGACCCCCCCCTGATATGTGTGTATGTGTGTGTGAATTTGCTGAAGGCCTGGCAGGACTTTGTCTTGTCTTTTGTATCTGGAACTTGTACTTCATCTTCATTACAGCTGTTATAGGTTGTGGTCTTAGCTTCTGGATCCTTCCTTCAATATCGTGCTGCTCGGATTCATGCCTTGAAACCCTCCAGGGCCTCTGTGCAGTGGGCATGCTGTCAGCATCTCTTAAAACAGCTGGAATTTTTCCATTTGGAAGAGCAGGCAGCATCAGGTGGCCTTATGAGACACCTGCAAGTGGACTGTCAGAGGCCACATTCAAAGCCATTAACAGGGCTTAGACACAGAGCAGGTAGAGTGAGGGCCTGAGGGGCATGGCAGGAGGAAGGTGTGTGTCAGAGGGGGTTAAAGGGAAATCTCAAGTCCACATGAGGAATGAACCCTGAAATCACACTTGAGGTGCCTATGTAGTAGTGTCGATGGAACAGCTGGCAGGTCACCTCTGTAGACACTTACAACATATCTGGTTTCTGTTTTGCAAGAACTAAACCAATTCTTCTTCTGAGTCATGGATAGTACATAAAGCCTTATATGGAGCCCTTACAGCATCTGAGATGTTGGGCTAAATGTCTGGTGTACATCCTTGCAACTTAACTCTCCCCTGTTTAGGTGGCAGGTGTGCCCGCTGTTTCAGTGAGGCCTAGGATGAAGGAACTCGCTTGGAGTCACACTGTAGGAGTAAGGTAGCAGGTGAACAGCCTGGATTGTTGGCCTCACATGGGGCTCTTTCTGCTCTTCATTTCGCTTGCTGGTCTGTGAGTCAAATCCTTTTTCTTCAAGGCAAATTAGTCTAGCGTAGCTGTTGCAAGCTCACGACAGTCCTCCTAGCTCAGCTTCTACCCTAACTGGAAACAGGGTTTTCTGGACAGCATATAGTGAGTTACTCATTATTTACTACTCATTTGTATTTTACTCCCTCATACCTTCAGCATATCCTGAGGAAGGACCTTCCCAGGGAGACAGTTTCTAACTGTGTTGGTCCCTTAAGTTAGGGAAGGCCTTGGGTGTTTTTTTTGTTTGTTTGTTTTGTTTTGTTTTGTTTTTTTGTGTTGTTCAACTTTTGCTGAGGGGATGTGAACAAATGTCTATTTGCTGCAGGTGGGGCACAGATGGCAGACCAAAGAACTGATTACACCTGTGTCTAGCTTAGTGCACCCCCAAGTTTAGCATGGGTGACTCAAAGGCAGCTGTATCACCAGGAAGCTCACCCTCATATGAGTGACATCTCATGAAGGCTGTATTCCTAGAAGTCCTTGACCAACTTCCAGTCAGTTTGGTTGGCTGGAGAGTTCCTCCTCCTGAGCAATTGCTTCCTGTTTTTATAGAGGAATCTTGTGAGGTCTGTAACTTTCAGGATCTCCCTGAGCCTTGCAAGTTGCTTTTACTTTCCCAGTCTTAGGGCCTTCTCCTTTCTTCTGGGAAGGGACTTTCTATTTAGAATAAATAGCTATCTAACAGGCAGATATAAACAGGGAAGAGAAATGTGAATTTTGGTGATGGGTGTCCTATACTACCTCTGCCAGCCTGAGAGGTGGTAGGTGCTGGTGGCTCAGGGAGCTAGAGCTGTAACTCAGTCCTTGGCGTCTCACAGTGGGGAGACAGGAAGTGAAGGGTCAGGAGTTGGCTCACTGTGTCATAAAGAATTTCCAGCCACTTGAGCACTTCTGTATCAAAGATAATCTCCAAACAGCTTCAGATAATAATTGTGCTCAGATTTATTTAGTCTGTTCTATGTCAGACACATAGACCTGGTATTTTAATGGATTTTAAGTTTTCAATTTGACTTGTCAATATTTGGCTTCATGTACCTGTATGCAGTTCATGGTTGGGCCAAGGCATTTGCAGTATTGAGTTTCTTCATTTAGCCAATTATCCACATGAAATGTGCACACCAATGCCCACTGACAGTTTGGATCCAAGCTCTTGCTCATATTGCAGGCTTTTCTGCTAAACCGGTACATACAACTCTCTGCTGGGGTGTGAGATGCCAGGTGTGACAGTTGCATTTAAACCATGTACCCCTTTTGTCCTTTTAGGTCCAGAGTTAGCCTTGCTTTTCTACAGCAATAACGGCTGAGTCAGGGTCAAAGCCAAGATCTGCAGTGCAGTAGCTTTCCCCTGGATCTTGCTTGTGTCTCCTTGTGTTGCTGTTTCTCACATAGGCCCCCAGTGGCCAGTGGCTCTGTTTCCTTGGCTTGTTTCTTTAGCTTGAAATGGAGAAGTGATTTTGTTTTGAAGAGAGTTGTTCATACAGGTTCTTTGACTTCTCTGTCTTTATTCAGACCATGCATCCTCAAGAACTGGCAGCGGTGTCCTCTAATCCATGTGGCTGTCTGATTTTTCTCTGAGTTTGTCTGACGTTTCATGTCACCTGAAGCCAACTGCTTTGTCTTTATACAGTGAGCCCCTTAGCGCAGGGCTGGATGATGCAGGGATGGATGAGACTACCCTTATACTTGAATTCGGGGCCTAGCCCTAGACCATAAGTGCAGTAGGCATTTGAGTTCTGAACCCAATAAAATAATGTCCTTCCTTCTATTTGTGTCCCTAACTCCAGTCTGCTGGAAGAGGAACAGAGGAACATTGCACACATGGAGACCAGGAAAGCCTGGGCCTTGTCATGGTGGTCATATTGACTCCTGTAATGACAAGTCTACACATGAGCTCGCCCAGCAGGGTCCCCAGGCTTTGTGAATTCAGGCATGCAGACCTCTCCAGGTCTTAGGTTATATGAGGCAATGGCAAAGAACAGGAGGAGTGGAAGAGCTGGTCTGAGAGGACAGTCGTTCCTGAAACTCATCTCTTTTACACCTCTTCTGACTTTGCAAAGTTGCAAAAGTAATTCATAGCCTGTTGATATGCTGAATAAAAAAATACAGAAAAGAAGGGGAAATGCTCATAAAAAGAGGGCGCTTTCCCACTGGTAGTTTCAGGTCAGGACAGCAGCATTGCCAGTCTTTGGGCCTGTGTATGACGCAAGCGTTAATATTGCTAGACTAGCCCCTGACTTCCCTTGTTATACCTCCTTCCACTCCTCTCCTCTCCTCTCCGCTCCTCTCCGCTCCCCTCCCCTCCCCTCCCCTCTTCTCCTCTCCTCTCTCCTCCTCTCTTCTCCTCTCTCCTCCCCTTCCATTCCCTCCCCTTCCCCTCCCACCTTCTCTCCTTTCATCTCTCCCTCTTGGGGCAGTGAACCTAAGGAGGTGCCCTACCACTGAGCTACACCCTAAGCCTTGCTTTTCCTTTTCCTTTTGAGACTGGGTCTTGCTAAGTGGTGTAGGCTGTCCTTCAACTTGCTTTATAGGCAAGCACATCTTGGACTTGTCTCTCTTGTCTGATTCCCTGAGTACTAGAGTACAGTTACCATGTCTGGCTCTTGTTTTACTTTAAAATGACAAAGTAGAAAATTCAAAGGAATTATAGAAGAGTCTCTCTTCAAAAAGTCTGTGCTCATGGAGGAGGGCTATTTTGAAGATGGCGATGTAATTACCTTTTAGCTTGCCAAGGCAGAGAGAGACCCAGCTTGAAATGTTAGGTCCCAGGCCCTCTATCTGCCTCTGTCTCCTAGAAATGAGACATGGCCCTCTGCTTTCCCTAGAGAGCTGATAAGAAAGTGTGCTGTCACCTTGCGGCTTTGTGGAGCTGAGTTGTCACTCTCCCACCTACAGCCGCAAGCCAGCTGCTTCTCAGTCTCTACCAGCCAGACTCAAGGCGACTTTGGATTACAATTGACTTTTATCATATGAGTCGTATCCTAGCTTGTAGGCTACATCACATTCATGGAACTTCCTACCCCTGGAAACCTGTAAGAACAAGAAACCTTGTTTGTCCCCGAATCTGACAGGCCTGAAGGATCTCTCTCTTCAGAGCTCTACCAGGCTGCCTGTGGTAAACAGGGTATACCTCTGTTATTCTGGGAACTGGAGGGAACAAAAGGGAATTGAGGGCTCTCTCCCTTCTGTTCTCTTCATCCCTGATGGCTGTCTGTCCTCATGAAGTGTTCCTTCCTCCCCGGAAATTGTCTCTCCTATTTGGCAGCCCTGTGGCTGCAACTCTCTTAAAGCTCTGCTGAAGTGATACTCATTTCAGCTTCCCTTCTGCACACCTGTAACGTCTCCCCCCTGGAAAATAATTCTGTGTGAGAGTCATACTCACTGCGTTCCCCCAGCATGTGCAGTGCTGCGTGAGAGCCATAGTCAGTGCATTGCCCCTGCATGTGCAGTGCTGTGTGAGCGCCATAGTCAGTGCATTCATTTCCCCTGCATGTGCAGTGCTGTGTGAGCGCCATAGTCAGTGCATTCATTTCCCCTGCATGTGCAGTGCTGCGTGAGAGCCATAGTCAGTGCATTCATTTCCCCTGTATGTGCAGTGCTGGGTGAGTGCCATAGTCACTGATTTCCTGCTGCATGTGCAGTGCTATGTGAGCACCATATTTTGCTATCTTTGTTTTTCCTCTGTGCTTCAAGGTTAGACGCTCAATTTTCTTCCCCATTCATGAACCGAACAGCAGAACTGGTGATGTTCACAGAGAAAATGCAGTGGGGACACAGAGGTACTATGACTAAGTACCCAGAAGCATCTTCATTCCAGCTAACATGCGCATTTAGGAATGCTGTTAACTGCTCTATGTAAGGGGGAAAATACTCTTTGGCTGGCATCAAAATTGTTATACAATGCCTTCACAAGGCTTTGTTCTGAGAAAGTGTTTTTATAAACAATGTTACCCTTTGTGATACAGTTGGAACATAATATGTCATAGACCATTTTGTAATGAATACATATTGCTTTTTATGATGTTACATATTTTCACATATAGTCATCTATTCTCTCATTCCTGACAACTTTTTTGCTTGTTTGTTTTGAGACATTTTGGAACTCTCTGTAGACCAGTCTGGCCTTGAACTCACAGGGATTCCCCTAGCTCTACCTCCCAAGTGCTGGGACTAAAGGCATGAGCCACCACATCTGGCTTCCTGGTTATCTTTTAGACATTTGTGTAGCTCCATATTTCTTTCTTTCTTTCTTTTTTTTCTGTTCAGTATTGCAATTAGCTTCTTAGAATTTTGTCTTTGGTTTTGATTTTTGAGACAGGATTTCTCTGTGTAACAGTCCTGGTTGACCTGGAACTTGCTTTTTAGACCAGGCTGGCCTCAAACTCACAAAGATCTGCCTGCCTCTGCCTCCGGATTGCTGAGATTAAAGGTGTGTGCCACCATGTCCTGCTCTTTGAAATGCTTTTTAAATTTTTTTTTAAAAAAACAGACTGAGATGGTTATGACTGTAGAATTTCAGGGTCAGAAGATTAGTTTAAAAAAAATTCCTCTTAAAAACACAAAATGTTCCCAGATGTGGTTGTGCATGCCTTCAATCCCAGTACTCAGGAGGCAGAGGCAGGCAGATCTCTGTGAGTTCAAAGCCAAATGGGTCAATATAGTGAGTTCCAAGACAACCAGGGCTGCATAGTGAGATCCTATCTCTAGAAACAAACAAACAAACAAAAACCCTATAAAATATAAAATGTGTGTCTCCAACCAAGGGCTTTCAGTTGCATAAAAGGTAATTTACCTTAAAACCATTTAAAAAAATACTTTGAAAGCTAAATGTGAAAAGCCTAAAACTATCAAAGTTTTTATTTGTGTGTATATGTTATTGTGTGTGTGTGTGCGTGCGCACATGCAGGTATAACCCTTGGTACTGGTGTTACAGACAGACACTACAGGAATGGACTACTAAGTGAGTGACGGGTATCCAAATCAGGTCCTTATGTTTTCTCAGCAAGTGTTTTACCCACAGAACCATCTCCCCCAGTCATTCACCAAAGTTATCTAGCCAGCAGACTGTTGGCCAAGAAGCGTTTTCTGGTCTTGTGGTTCAGCCTCCTAGACTTGCCCAGCCTTTCCTGCCAGCTCCTTTCCCCTGATGTTTGGTGGTATCGATTCTGAGAGATGTTTACACACTCCTGCTCAGACTTCTGAGAGGGAAAGTAAGATGAGCGTGGAAGCTTCTTCTGTCCTTGCCTACAGAGGCCTGGCTTCCTCTCTGTGTGGTCCAGTTTCTCTCCCTCCATCCTGGCTTGCAGAGACACTCCTGTGAACTCTTGCTTTGCCTGTGCTGGTCTGTAACCTTTGCTGGAAGTACATTTCTCCAAGGCATTGTCATGCCGCATTGCTGTTGAGCAGGCCTCTGTGACAGATCCAGTATTTAACAGCAATGGTAACACTCCCTGGGGATGAGCCTTGCTGGCCTGCCTAACCCCCATAGGCTGCTTCCTGCTTTGCTGTTCCCTGTGCTCTGTGTGGTCCATCCTTTTATTAGTATCCTTAGAACAGACCAGAACTATTTCTAACCCAAGTTCTCCTGGATTATTCATGGTTTGTCCTCCTAGTTTATTCATGCCTGCTTTAAAAGTGATGCTCCCTTCTCTGGATTGCTCTCCCGTGTGGCTCCGCCCCCTTCTCTATATTGCTCTTCAGCATGGCATGGCTCCAGTGGGCCTGGGCTTTAAAGTGAATAGAAAGCTGTGCTGTCAGAAATCATGGCTTCCCTTTTCTTCCTGGGTTGCCTTGACCTCCTTCTGCAGGAGCTGCTTCTCCCAGATATTGATAGAACAAAGAAGTGGGCGTTCCAAATAGGCTCCACTCCAAGAAACCCTGTTGCCAAAATCCTCCAGGCTTTGGTGTGGTCTTATTAGTGAGACAGCATAGTAGTCAGGACAGAAGCTGTCTCATCCAGATGTTGTGTTCCATTCCAATATCACAACTATTTCTGTGATAAAAAATACCCTTCCTTCTCAGAGCAGAGGCAATCACTTCAGTATCTCCTGCTGTGTAGCAGAGGAAGCCAGCCAGCACAGGACCCATGGGCTGCATTTGGCCCTGTGTCCTTTGGCCAGTTATGTGGCTCCTAAGAGACATGTACAGTTGCATGGAGAGTGAGGGAGGGTGACCTGGGGAACCAGCTGCCAAACTCCCAGCTCTGATTCTTGCCTCCCTGCCCCGAGCCATTGCTCAGCTGCTGCTGGGACTGCAGGGTCTGCGGTGGGGAGGGTGACTCAGAAGTTTGGATGAATCAGCTCAGCTCATTTCAGCACAGGAGCAGGAAAAGAGTGAGTTGGCCTGGGTTGGGTAGGGTTCCTGGGGTTCCCTGAAGAAGCAGATGTGAGCTGATGGCTGGGCACCTGTCTAGACCACTAGGGTTTGCTGGTTGGTTACACCATAACTTGGGATATATTTTACTTTTTCAATTAGTTAATTTTTATTTCTTATTTGTGTGTGTGTGTGTGTGCATGCACATGTGTATGGGAGCTAGAAGCCAACCTCGAATGTTGTCCCTCAGGAGCTGTTTGCCTTACTTTAAGATATGTTTTATTACCTTATTTTGTGAGTGTGCACATGTACACATCACAGCTCATTACGATAGAGGTCAGAGGACAGCTTTGCGGAGTTGACTGTCTTCGGTCCCCTTGTTGGATCCAGGGATCTAACTCAGGTTGCCAAGCTTGCTCAGCAAGCGCTTCTACACACTGAGTGGTCTCACCAGCCCAGTGCACCTTACTTTTTTGAGATAGGGTCTCTTCACTGGGACCTGGGTCTCACTGTTTTTAGGTTATGCTAGTTAGGCAGAAGGCCTCAGAAGCCTCTTGTCTGTGTCCACCTGGCACTGGGACTGTATGTGCCCCATGCTTGGCCTTTCACTTGGGTTCTGTGGATCAAACTGAAGTCCTCATGTGTACACAGCAAGTTCCTCACCAAATGAACCATTTCCCCATGCCAAGTTGTATTTTTATTTCCAAAAAGAAAGATCTCAGGGTTCTGGAAGCAAAATATGTAAAACAAGGGCACCAAGCAAGTTCAACCCACTCAGAGCACATGTGTCACGTGTTAATTTTCTCTACAGAGCTGTCCAGGAGTCATTGCTTCTTCTATGCATATGAGTATAGGATGTTCTTACTCTTTCAGAGTCTTTACTTGATAGCTCTTGCAAATCCCTGTTTGTCAGGTAAAATGATGCCCTCACAGGTTTCAGAGGTTAAGATATGAATGCCTTTGAAGTCAGTTTTCTGTTGGTCGAGTGTGGTAAGTAGTCCAGTGTTGGCAGGAAAAGCAGGCACAGGGACCCAAGTATCTCCTGATGGCTTCTCCTGCTTTGCTGTGTTATGTGATACCTGGTGACCGACTCCATTGCAGACAGTGAATCCCTTCATGGTAGATAGTTTGACCCTAAAAAAGGAGGCCATGGGGCCCAAGGAACGCTGAGAGAGCCTCTTCCTATGAGTAGAGGGCAGATATTGCTGCAAGTTCCTGTGCACTGTGAGACTGCTGTATTGATGGTTCACAGCTCATGAACTGGAACAGAGGCTATCCAGGCAAGCACACAGTGAGAACGAAGGCAGGAATGGGGTCTGCTGAGGGCTAGGGCAGTGGTTTTGTAGGCTCATGGTTTTGTCATAAGAGTTTCACACAGAGCAGCAGCCAGAGGCAGTGGGGCTAACCAGACGGTGAGAATTGCAACAGAGTAGCCAGAATGTATGTGCCTGTGAATTTGAATAATTGGTGAGTGACTACCCAGCACTGCCAATGAAAACAAAACTTGAATGAGGCCAATTTTCAAATTCTTTCTGTTGAAACATAAACAGAGTGTTTCCGAAGCAGCCACACTGCCTGAGCGGTTATCTTCAGAATACAATGTGCAGCCAAATGGCTCCTAATTGGTCTCAAAATATTTACCAAGCCTAGCGCTATCTATGGTAGTTTCTATTGAGTTGTTGATTTAGTCCAAAAAGGCAGTAAAATATGAATATTCCAAGACTAACAAAAACAACTGCCACAAGCGAGGTGTTAGAAGACATAAATACAAAACGCACAGGTCCTTGACAAAACAGAAATACGCGCATGAATCCTCTTTTCTGCTTTCCTTGATCTCAGAATGTGAGATCCAAAAAAGTCACATATCCCTTAAAACTTTCCATATAGTTGCTAATAATTGTGAAACCGTCATTTCAGAAACCCTGGTTTCTTTCCTTTTTTTCTCCCAGGACTCTGAGTACCTCAGCATGGTGGTTTTTAAAACAGGTTTATAGGTCTAGGGAGGTGGCTCAGCTTGTAGAGTGTTTGCGTGGTAGCATGCGTGAAGTCCTGGGTTTCATCTCCATCACTGTATAAACTGGTTATAGTGGCTCATGCCTGTTACCCCAGCACTTGGGAGATAGAGGCAGGAAGAACAGTCGGTCAAGGTCATCCCCTCCATCATTTCAGTTTGATATGGGAAACAAAGCCAAACAAAGGTGGATCTCCTTCCAGTTCATGTCTCTTACCTTTACAAGTGGACTCAATTTAGCTATGTTACTAATGTATAGAATACAATGGAAGTGAGGGTGTGTGACGTCAGAGACCGTGTCATCAGAGGCATGGTGGCTTTCTTATTCTCTAAGATTTCTTGTTGGGAGCCTGCTGCTATGTTGGAGGACACTCAGGAATCCTGCATAGGGCTGATGCAGTGGTTCATGCCTGTAATTCCAGTGCTGGGAAGGAAGAAGCGGGAAGATCTAGAGCTTGAGGTCTGCCTGGTATACTTGATACCCTGTTTTTATAACAACAAAGACAAACCTATATTTTGAGAAATCAAGACTTCTGTCCAAGTCATGTGAGTGCCATTTTAGAGGTAGGACCTCCTGCCTTCCTTTGGGCAAGCCTTCCTGTGACCTAGTCCCTGAGAGAACTGTGGAACTGAGTGAGTACTCCACAATTCTAGAAAACCCTTGCTGCAAAACTTGTCACCCTGAGTAGGGTTGGGCAGGAGACTAGGCAATGGCTACCTCCACCTTCTAAGGTCCCAATGACATACCAAACTTTAATTTTATTAAGTTCTCCCTGGGGAACCCATGAGTTTGTTGGTTTACAGAGCCATGGGTGAGGTGGGTGACCCCCGAGCACCCATACTTGAAAGTTTGCACTCTGCATGGATGATGGTGTCTCCTAGGACACTAAAGACCCAGGGTGGTATTTACACAGCTGTACAAATGAAGCACCTTCCTCTACTCTTTCCCTGGCTATTTATTCCAGCTCCCCCCAGAGTCTGCAAGACCCTGTGAAATTAGAGCAGAATTGCGTAGGAGGAGTGGCTCTGGCGAGGGCCCCCCTCCCTCCTTCTCTGAGGGAATGTCCACAGCCCACAATTCCCCCTGTGATGATCTTTTCCAAGGAGCACTACTGATCTGATCTGAAGATGGTGGCAGTTTAGCTCAGAGGATAGACCTGTGCTCTTGACTCACAGAGGTTGTGAGATAATGTTTATTTTAAGCCACTCCACTTCGGGGTAAGTCTTGGCAACACTGGTGGTAAACAGTAGACTCGAGACGAGACAGTTAGCACTTTTGCTGGCACATGTGTGGTCAGACTCCCAGCTCTGAGTCATCTGTAGTGATGTTACCATTATTTAGCAGATTCGCTTTTGAAAGAGATGGCTCCCATAACAGACATGTAAGCCCCGCCCTTCCCTTGGTGTGTGTGCGCTTTGAAAAGACAGTTGCTAAGATTAAATTGATTTATGGTCTCATTTGTTTCTCACTTTTTTGATTTGTTCTGGGCAGTTGTTAATGCTTGAGCTTTCTTGTGAGCTTATCTCTGTGTCACTCTGTGACTCGGGACTCGTGCTTACCCATGCCCTCAGAGGAATCTGTGGTGACAGGAAGCCTTTGGCACATCCTAAAGACAGCTGGTTGGAAAATAAATACACCCAGGCATATGTTCTCAGAGGATGTGCCTGAGTTGGAGTAAAAATAACAGGCATCCCCTGGGAAACCCCAATAGGAGATTGCCCATCTTCCTTAAAAGGGTGTTAGTCATTTCTTATCCTGGTTTTTGGCCTGAGGTAGTGCTCCAGGGTTGTGTATACCCTTAATTTTGAAAGACAAATGCTTTGGACCCATAGAAGTCTTTCGTGAAAAGAGGGCTTTGGCCAAGCACTAAACATTCCTCTCTCTGTATGTGTATACAGTGTGCAGAAGTATAGGTAAGAGGTTGGTATCAGACGTGTGTGTGTATGTGTGTTTGTATGTGTATACAGATGTGTAGGTGTGTATGGAGTTGAAAGGTTGGTATCCGCTGTCTTTGACAGTCACACTCTACTTACTGAGGCAGGGTCTCCTGCATAAACTCAGAGCTTGCTGATTTGGGTAGCCCAGCACATGACTAAACCATCCGAAGGCAGAAGGTAGGAATGACAAGGCAGCAGCAGTGAGTCGGGTGTCTAGAGAAAAGGCAAGGCAAAGTTTGGGGCTGGCTAGTTAGTAATTTCTGTGTGTTTTGGTCTATAGAGCTAGGATGGAGCAAGTTTGTAATCCTAGCACTCATGGGGCTATGCCAGGACGATGGTGAATTTGAAGCCAGCTTGGGCTATATAGAAAGATGTGGGGAGGGGTCTTTAATATAATTAACCTTATGGTAAGCAGATTTAATAAAAGACAAATTGAGAGATGGAGAGATGGCTCAGTAGATAAAGCACTAGTCATATAAATGTGGTGACCAGAGTTAGGATCTGTTGCAACCATATACAATGAAGGTGTATGTGGCAGCCTGTCTATAAGCCCAGCCTTGGGAGGCAAGAGACAAGGCGAGTCTGGGATGCTTGGATGCTGCCAGGATAATTAGCTAGCTAGACTAGCCAAATGGTTGAGCTCCCAATGTGAGAGAGAGAGAGAGAGACCTCTTCAACATTTCAGGTGACAGTGGTCTGGAAAGGCATCAGGTATCACTCTGGCCTCTGGTATGTATGTGTGTATATATATATATATGCACGTATGCATGCATGCTCAAACATGTACACTCCCACACATGCAAACATGCATGCACATATATCACATACACACATATATATATAGACCATAGCCTTGTAATAGATGGGTTGGTGATATCTGGGGCCAGAGCCTGTCAGATTACTCCAAGGTCATTGCTAACTTTTTCGTGTGTGGTGCTTGGAGGTTTCCTAACAGCTGTAGTGCCTTGCTTGTCCTTGCCTTCTGCCAGGAAAGGGGCTCTCCACCCTTCTGTGGAAGGTGTTCTGGGTGTGGTTGTCCTTATTCAAGAAAGTGCTTCTGGGTAGCTGGTGCGTCTTCTCAGAGTGAAGAAGCCTCTGAGAAAATGGGCCTGGGGAGGTGCTACTGTCCCCAGCCAGAACCTCTCCCCAAGCTTCCAGTGTGCAGGTGTGCACATATATATTTTATAATGCCTTAAATATCTAGCTTATAATTGTTATGGTAAAAGTAAGACAGTGCTGTTCCTCGAGTGGCTGCAATGGGCAGCGGGTCCTAAGACCATAGCGGGCCATGAAGGCAGGGACAGGCAGGGAGCCCCCGAATATGGTGCTGTTCTACGTGTGGCTGCAGCAGGCAGCGGGTCCTGAGACCAGGCCACAGATCCCCGAAGGCAGCTGGTCCTGGGCAGGGATCCGCATGATGGCCCGCAGGCCATGAGGGCCAGCGGGTCCTAGGCAGGAAGCCTAGGCAGGGAGCTGCATGGCGGGTGAGAGATCAAGATGGATAGGCAAGCCATGCCATGAGACCATGCAGGGAGCCATGCGGGTGAGAGACAGAGACATGGATAGGCATGCCATGCAGAGAAAGTGGGTATTTATTTAGTGGGTTATGGAGGGGTAAGGGAAAGGAGAGAAGGAGGAAGAGGAGAGAGAGGAGAGAGAGAGAGAGAGAGAGAGAGTTGGGGGAAGGGGAGAAGTGGGGAGAAGGGAGCTAGGCAGAAGCTGCCTCTTCTAGAGAGAAGGAAGAAAAGAGGCTTGGACTGGAAGCAGAAGGAAGATCTGCCTGCCTGGGCAGTGGCCCTGGGAGGGAGTGGGCGGGGCTTGTCTCTTAAAGGGACAGGACAGACCATTACAATAATA